>JARBDR010000233.1:0-19302 GCA_029721355.1 Tegillarca granosa | reverse complement strand
TAAATTTGGGTCCTCAGGAGTGTTAACAAGGTTTTTCTACAATTTGACCTAGTGACCTACTTATTGACCCAACATGGCCCATATACGAACCTGAACTAGTTTTTGACAAGATGATCATTCTGACTAACTTTGATGAAGATTGGACTAAAATTGGGTCGTCAGGAGTGTTAACAAGGTTTTTCTACAATTTGACCTAGTGACCTACTTATTAAACCAACATGGCCCAAATACGAACCTGAACTAGCTTTTGTCAAGATGATCATTCTGACTAAGTTTGATGAAGATTGGACTGAAATTGGGTCCTCAGGAGTGTTAACAAGGTTTTTCTACAATTCGACCTAGTGACCTAGATATTGACCCACCATGGCCTATACGAACTGAGCTAGCTTTTGTCAAGAGGATCATTCTGAGAAGTTGATTAAGATTGCACTTAAATTGTGGCCTCAGGAGTGTTAACAATCAAAAGTTGACGCACGACGCACACCGGACAATGACCCACCACATTAGCTCACTTGAGCACTTTGTGCTCAGGTGAGCTAAAATTAATAGTTATTTTAAACAGTAAATTTGACAGTTTACAAATACACATATAATCACTGCTCTGATCACTAAAACCGTGTAATTCATTATGTAACAACTTCCTTTGAAGTCTGAATTAGCATGTGATATGGGTCCTGAAGTGACCTCATTGTGTTATAGGTGTAGGAAGCATGATAAGATGATACTTCACTATGCAACACCCCTATACCTAGCAAAAAAAAAAAAAAAAAAAAAAAAAAAAAAAAAAAAAAAAAAAAAAAAAAGAGAGAGAGAGAGAGAATAGATCATTTAGACATATTAATATTACCAGGCCAGTGTTGTGCAAAGGATTGGTAAATTCCTGAAAATGTTGAATAAATTGATGTTAAAAAAATGTATTTTTTACTTGGTTAATCTCAAGTTATAAAAGAAACAATTTCATGGTTAGCTATTCAGTTTACTTTGGGTACTAAATTGAATAAAAAAAAGAACGGTTCAGATAATAATTTTTGATGATCCTTGATCAGAGAACTTGTCTATAAAGGCCACCTGTCTATAAAGGCCACTTTGGCTGCATCCCTTGAGTGGCCTTTATAGACAGGTTTCACTGTATTTGATATTGATTAATTTTACTTAATAAAACAAAATTTAGATTTTCAACTTTCACAAAATAATGAAATTTTTTGTAACATACATGTATGTATGTGGTCAATGGTGTGATCTTTAAAAAGATTACAGAAAATTTAAATAAGCATACCTTTAACAAAAGCTAAAATCTGTTCATACTGTTCTTTAGCCTGGCTTTCCTTAACTAAATCAATCTTATTTTGTAAAATTAATATGTGTTTTAATTTCATGATTTCTACAGCAGCCAAATGTTCTGATGTCTGAGGTTGTGGACAAGATTCATTTCCAGCTGTAATATAAAAAGGTACCATTCATTATAGGATTATCTCAACTCATGTATAAACATATCAAGCCAAATAAGCTCATCGAGTGTGACTGTAATTTTGACATTATTTTGCAAATATTGTGTCTTCAACAAGTAACATAACACCAACCTCTTCATTTACATTCAATTTCTATGGCTAGGTAGGTAGATGCTATATGGTGTCATGAGATATTATGTGGTGTGGTTTTTTGTTTTGATTTGCCATTAGACGTTGTATAGTGTTATTTTTATTGTCAGTTACATAGTACTAATGAACTCAACAAAACAATTTTCAAACTATCAACTACAAAGTATTTTGTTGTGTCCAGAAATAAATCCTATGTTTCACAGCTTTTTTTCTTTTTTATGATTAGCTAACACTATAGAATAACTTTAACACTACAGAATAACTTTAATTCAAACTTGAAGGCTTTTCCTGGATGTATCATAATTTTATTTTACCGATTAGAAGGAGTGCTGCATCCATAACTGCTGCTCCGTTCAACATGGTAGCCATAAGAATGTCATGACCAGGGCAATCAACAAAGGAAACATGTCTAGAAAATAAACCATAAAAATTTTGATTAAAGTATTGTAAAATAATATATTTTAAATCAAATTAATCTTGTGAATCTATTTGTGATCTGAATCATTATCCATGATGTATACATGCAAATATCTAACATTAAATCATACATCAATCAAAAGGTATTCAACAGGATTTCACTTATAATAATGTTTCAGTGTAAACTATTGACATACCTGATTCTATGTCTAATGGAATACATCTCTCATATTGTAATTATACTGATGTGCTGTTAACTTCTTTATGTACTCGTTTACAAATAATTCTAATTTTACACTAAGGGAATGTTAATCAGGTAAAATAATTACCTTAATACCCTGAATTTTCCCATACAACCTGCCCTATCACAGGGAAATACATCTTCTTTAGAACTTCCACAAGACCTGTAACAACCTGGACGTGGACATGAATCATTATCACACTTATAAATCTGAAATGTACAATTAATGAAACTTATACTATCTTAAACTCTCAACTTAGAATGTTATGTCTGTATAGTAGAATTTTATATAGAACAAAACATTTAACACTACTCACACTCAGACAGTAAGTGTGGATGTCATGATAGGATCATAGGTGTTAAATCACCTATACACCGAAAGTAACATCTTTGATGTTATACCTTCACGTGTTTATTCAAAACTCACTGATCTTAACGAGAGGCACGCCGAGGGTTTACTGAAGCTTGTGAAAAGTTATTTAATGAATGAAATTGTGTGTGACAGTTTAATTTTTCCGTTAATAAATAGGGAAAGTGCCTGTGAATCATTTACAAAATGGAGACCTTATGTGGATACCCAGGAGGATGTGAGTGACATATATGACAGTTTGTCGGATTTAGAAACATTTTTATGCAGCCGAAAATTTGTGAAACGTCAAAAATTAACGACTTTTTATAGCATGTGTTAGTGATAAGTGTTCAGAATGTGGCTTTTTAACGGATTTAAATTATTTTCCGAAAAGTAACATGGATTTTCATTGTGACATTTAAAGAGATATATATTTTGAGTTTACTTAAATACAACAGATAGAACTTTACCGGCTAATAAAGCTAATGGTTGGTTGAATGCTTAAAAAATACATGTTATATTTATGACGATTCGCGATTATTATTGATTATCTTAAACAAAAAATCAAAATTCATAAATTATATTTTATTTTTTATAAAAAAATATTAGCATTAACCATATATTAGCTTTAATTTCTTTTATCGTCTTCTACTTCCGGTTTATGCGATACACATTGACGAAGGGACATAACTCGTCTCTGCATTCTCCAAAACGATACTGGGGCTGGAAAATTGTTTAAAACGAAATATGCCCATAACGAAGCCCATCAAGCCGTCCCCTGGACTTCGTTATAGCCGAACTCCACTGTATATACATTTTAAAGGGGTACAAAATTATATGTGAAATAAACAAATCTTCATTTATGTAATGCTGTTATGACAATGATCACCGAGAGATTTTTATGGAATAAGGCTTACAATGTTACAAAGACTAAGATTACAAAGTTTTATTACCCAAGTTTAATTTTTTTTTTCAAAAACACTGCCCAATAAAGTCTTGGTCAGGCTCAATCAAACCTGTGACCTCCCACTCATAGTACTAACACTCTACCTAATTAGACATTGTTAATGGTGTAAACTAGCTTACCTTAGCATTGGCATATCCTAATTTAATTGTGATATTTCTTTCTAACTCATTCTTAAATCTGACAGTCTGAAACAGAAAATATAAAAAAGTTAATGTAATCAAGATCAACTATTCAACAAGAAGTTAGTGTTTCAACAAGGATGTTAAAATCAACACATCATTTTTATTTTATCTGATGAGACAAGCAAGTTTTCCAATGCAAAAAAAGTAATCAGTAGATATAGTTCACACCATTTTTGAATACTTTTCATCACATGTAAGAAAATGGCTACAAGAGCAACATGTACTCTTAATATTCACAATAAATCTATATGATACTGCTGTTGACTGATCCTTGTTTGTAACTCAAAGGACAGCATTTATTGCAGAGCTGGCACCATAAAAGTACACTAGTACAATGCATATATATGAATAGGCAAATTCAACTGCTATCACTATATCAATGTGATCAGACTTGCATTTACAAAAATGTATTTAAAAAAGATAACAGTTTAACTTGTTACAGCGACCACTTTCTATACAGTAAAACCTGCTATAGTGACATTCTCTATACAAAGAATAGTTGAATACTTCCTAAAACACTGTAACACATGATTTAGTGACTGTCTCTATATTAAGACCACCTGTTTATACAATACAACATGCTTCAGTGACCACCTCTATATAGAGATAATGTGTCTATAAAGGCTATATTTTAAGGTCTCACGGCTAGTTTTTATATGCAGGTTTTATGGTAAAAGGGTGATGGGTAATAAATTGTGAAATAGTCAATTACCTGTACTCCTGATATAGCTTTTACAACTGTAGATTTCCCGTGAGCTACATGACCAATTGTACCTTTATAAAAAAAAACATTAAGTTAATCAGTATACACAGATGTGAATCACCCCATCAAAAAAAAGAGGGGGGGGGGGGGCTGTCTTAAGTTAGAAGACATGGGTTTGAACCTTGACTGGGTCAAACATAACTTTAAATATGAGATACTGCTTCATCAACATTAGGAGACAGATTTTCAACTAGTTTGCTCATGCCAAGATGATGTGACTAGGGGAAGGAAATGCGTGTCTGCAGCATACTGATCCAGTAAGCTAAACCCTTAAGAAATGTTACCTCATGTGCATGCTAGTACAAGGTAGATCATAACAGACATCTCAAGCATACATGAACTTGTTCTTGGATTATTGGTAATCCCTAGTGATTAATAAACTTGCTCTCATCTTCAATAACTGAAAATATTGCTGATACAGTGCTAAACAACATAACCTTCAACCAAACAAAAAACCATCAAAATAATCTAAAACACAGATAAAAGTATACCCTGGTATCTAAATTTGTCATGATTACTAAGTTTACAGTTATTGTTATTTGAAAATGTCAATTATTGTATTTCCATTCTTAATGGAAAAATTCTGTGCCACAGAAAATAATATGCAACACTATATATAATGTGGTATCACAGTTATGAACTTATTTTGCTTCACTGCCCTTAGAAAATAAACATGTGGCAAAATTGTTATAATTTTTTTTATAAAACTTACCTATATTAATTGTTGCCTGCCTACTGATGACCTCTTGGGTCAGTGGTGTTAATTTCTGTACATTCTACAAATAAAAAATGAAAATAAATGTTATCTTTTCAACTTATTATTGCCTTCACTTCTATTAATAAATATACTACATGTCAGAAAATATATACAACTACATTGTTGTGTTCTTCACGACCAATCTTTAGCAGGAAAAACTGTCACTGTCAATGAAAATCTTAGATTAATTTGATGATTACAAATGCACAGTCACTGAATGATACCACAAAACTGGTACATGTACATAAGTACCTGGTACATTCATCATTATAAGTGATTTCAAGTTTTTAATTTTTCTTTTCTTTTCTTGTATATTGTTATTTTTCCTGTCACTTATATTTTAACTTCTGTTGGATATTAGACTAAATCACACCTGAAAATACCCCCCCCCCCAAAAAAAAAGTTTGTCAGAACTAAGCACTTACCACTTCAACAACCATTTTATCCTAAATGATGACTGACTATTTAATCAGAAAAACAATATTTATAATTACAATTAATATTTCAATTCTTAAAAACTTTAAAGAAATTTATCTTTTATATTCCCAAAAAGTTTGTTTAAATATAAAAAGGAACATTAAACGCATGCTCATTTTCTTCTTCAATATATAAAGTACCTGGCATTGCCAAATTTAACAATTGGTAATTGTATGAATATGATGAAATAATCATGAAATTTTCATGTAAGAAATTACCCAGAAATAAAATGACCTTTTCTATTTATAGAAAATAGTATGCTTGATAAACTGATTTCAAATTATCCCATGTAATAAACAATAAATTTAATTGCTGTAATTGATGATGCAATACTGAAAGTAAATAAAAATCATAGCTTTAATTATATGCTAAAAAAAATCTATTGTCATATACAGGTATTTACAATTCAAATAAATTCCCTTCAATAATTTATTGGTCTAGGAATAGATATATGTTTCAATAAATCGATTGCTTCATGTGAGACTCTTCCTCTTTCTTTAATGCCACAAAAAGTTCAAAGTTGTTGATGTCACAAAAAGTACACGGTGGAGGAAGAATACTTTGACCTTATTGCGCTGTTTTTTTACACAATATTTTTGACAATTCTATTATAAATCAGAGGGCGTAAGAAAAACCTGGATGGGATCATAAATATCAGTACCGGTAAGTAACTTTGATTGTAATCGATTTATTGACATGTACTCTGTTGAAATGACATTGTAAATATAAGCAATGAGCTTCCATTGTAATCGATTTATTGACATTTAACTCTATTGCTTCACAGGCAAATTTTACATGAACCCCTTTAAGCTTCATTTAATTTCCGCATGACCCAATAGAGTTACATCCCAATAAATCGATTACAATCAAAGTTCAATGCTTAGGAAACTGTGTACATGATCTAGCCCTCCCTCCCAAAAACATATTGTTCCAAATGTGCATGGTTCTTTATTTTATACATAAACAATTAAATTTTATGCTAAATGACATTTGAATTTCAAACAATTTTAATTTTTACTTCTTTTATGAATAAAACTTTTCATAAAATTTGTGTTTACTGTCATTAAATAGCAAAGGTGAATGTAACACATCAAAATAAATAGCTAGGTTGTAAAGTTATGTAACAACTTGCAAGACCCAATTTTTATTGAAGGTGCCTTTCCCCCCATTTATTGTTCAGATACAACTTCAAAAGATGACTTGTCAATTGACAGGTTGAACAACATATCAAAGAATCAAGTGATGAGGTAATCTTCATCACAATACATGTAATTATTTTAGTCACCTAGGCAAAATAAATTCACACGATGTGGGTTTGATTTCTTCACAACTGAGCTCAAAGGCTTTTATCTTTATTATTATTTTTTTTTTTTTTTTTTTTTGTGTATATTTTGTCTAAAATATGAAATAATTTTAGAAATTGTAAAATTACTAAAGTACTGATAGTATATCCCATCCCAATGTGGCCCTCAGAAGTGATGGACTGGCAATTGCAGGCCATGTGATGGAATTTCGGGCGAGATTTTCCATATGACCATGAGAAACTCATGAACAACAGGGGAGGAATGTAGTGGTCTGGGTAGCTCAGTTGGTAAAGCACTAGCCTATAGTGTGGGAGGTCCCAGTCTGCATTTTTTCCTCTTCCTGTTACATATGATATAGGTTGATAACAAATCCAAATCAGCAAGGAATAAATGCATCTGCGAAATGACATTAGTGATGTCCAATCGAACAAAAATTATAATCGATAATCGGAGAGGCATAATCGATAATAATCGGAATAGCTTAGTAACTGTACATCAGTATTCTGAAACAAATAAGGCTGAATATAAATACAGTATTCAGAAACAAATAAGGCTGAATATAAATACTTTAATTGAAAAAGCCAAGTGTTCTTGCTTTATGATTGTAAGTTAAAGGCCAGATACACTAGAAGGCAGTTTCAACGAAAATGTGGCCAAAATTACGAATATTCATAAAAATTCCGGAAATTAGCCGAAAAATCACCGAAAATGTAATTTTCACTGCTTTTTCCGAGAAAAAATGAATATTAGTGTAATTTTGGCAAAAAAATGAATATTCGTAATGAGCTTTGCATATCCATAATGAGGTTGTAATTTTCGATAGCACGGTTACAATTTTCGGCGTATGGTTTCAATTTTCGGTAAATTATTTCCGACTGTAGGTAGGCGGCACGCTTTGAAGTTGGGACTACCGTAAAATGAATAAAATTTGTTTATATATATAAATCTAACATCTAAGGAGAAAATACGGAGTATATATAACACCTACGGTAAGATTGAGAATAATTCCATTGCTTTGGTAACTTGTTTGAACATCGACATACATGTAGCATGCCAGAAATCGTAACCAATGAACATGTGACCGATGATCATATTTGAATTTCATTTTATTCCTTCATATATTTACCGGTAACTGATATTTCAATGATAGATCTACATTAGAATATTTAAGTAAACATCAAATTAAAACAGTTTTGTTATTTTTGTCTGTAAAAATACAAATTCAAGAAATCAATCCAAGGCTTCTAAAACCGCATCAATTTTAATCTGCAAACTTTACGTCAGTTCCGAGTCACGTTGGCAGGTAACCAGGTGCTTAACCTGAAAATTTAGTCAAGTGATCAGACTGCAAATCTACTTTTTATAAGAGAGGAAGGGGAACTAAACCGTCCTATTAATTGACCTTTTTTACGTTAAATAAAATAATGCAAATACATGTACTTTCAGATAAAAATGATGCAAGTGTATATAATTTTAAGGCTTGAAAAAATAAATCCCACTGAATTACAAGATCGTTATGACAGCAAGCACTAAATAGCCAAGTTTTGTCGTCCGTGTATATTCTGAATAACTAGCGTCTTAATATTTTTTCACTGAAAACTTCATTTTAATATTTTAAAAAAAAATATTTATTGTATTATATTCAAACTCTTCACTGAAAATAATGAAAGATGGATTGGAAGAAAATGTTACAAACATGTGATCGCGGACTTTTTATTTTTATTTATTTATTTAGATCTATTTATTTATTTATTATTTTATTTTATTTATTTATTTATTTATTTATTTATTTATTTATTTATTTATTTATTTATTTATTATTATTTATTTATTTATTTTATTTTATTTTATTTTATTTTATTTTATTTTATTTATTTTATTTTATTTTATTTTATTTTAATTTTATTTATTTTATTTTATTTTATTTTATTTTATTTTATTTTATTATTTTATTTTATTTTATTTATTTATTTTATTTTATTTTATTTTATTTTATTTTATTATTTTATTTTATTTTATTTTATTTCTTTTAATTTGACACCATTACTAAAATTTCATATTTTTTTAGTTATCTGTTTGAATTAATGAATGGAAATCCAAAGTCGCTTCGCAGCGATCTAAAAATAGGATTAATTTTTAATCTTCACAAAGCAAAGTACTTCTCCCATCCCAAACAAAATGTTTTATTGATATTAATCATCTGTGTATAAAGTACTACTTGTCCCGTTTTAATTTGCTACCTGGTCACGACTGCAGACATGATTTGAAAACCTCTCAAGGTGTGATGATAAGCATATTACAAGTGATTAAGAATATGCATCCTACTAATTAGCGTTTCCGTTTACGATCTCATCAGTTAATTAGTTTGTCAGTAACGACTGACCATTCTTTATTTTGTTCCTCTGTAATCACTGTTTCTTCTTATAATCCAAGGCAAATATTATTAAAGACAAATAAAAATAAATAAATAAATAAATAAATAACAGTTAAAGAAAAAAGAAGAAAAGAAAAAGAAAGAAAGAAAAAACGGGACAGATTCTCGGGCCTCGTGGAAATGATAACCATTCTAATTATACCTGACCTAGCTGTCAAAACATTTGTAAAGGTTAACTGGTAAAGGCACGTGCAGTGCCTTGAAACTCGTGGTTGTATTTTGTTTGAAGTCAAAACTTCTTGTCAAGTTATATACAAGTAATCAGAGAAGACGCTGTTTCACTTAAAATGTTTTTGGAATTAGTAAATCTACGATACAATTTTTCTTAAAACAGGGATTTATTTATATTTATGGATTAGATTTTGATACACATCTGACTAACAATTTCAGGTAAATTATATTTTTAAAAATTATCTCCTGCTTCAACTATTTTAAAAAATTACGTGAAAAAAAATCTGTTAAAAATTCGTGTTTTATTGCATTTTTTTTAAATTTTCACATAATGCTTTAATCTCATGAGTTTTTTAATTTAATTGATATAATAACGGACAAAATCGATCAACAACTAAATCAATCATCCATGTAAACATTCGTCGTATGTTCAAATTATTTATGTCTCTGAGTACCCATGAAGGATTAAATGTATTCAAATTACGTTTCAATAATCATCGCGGTAGACATTTTTTCTGCTGGTGGACGATTTTACTGTCCACCGCGACAAAAATATTCTTAATCTTTTTTCTCTTTATTCGCGATGGACCGCGGTGGAAATTTAATCTCCTCTAATCGCAACCTTGTCCACCGCGGTGAAATTCACGAATCCACCGGGCTGTACTGTATGTCGATGTTCAAACAAGTTACCAAAGCAATGGAATTATTCTCAATCTTACCGTAGGTGTTATATATACTCTGTATTTTCTCCTTAGATGTTAGATTTATATATATAAACAAATTTATTCATTTTACGGTAATCCTAACTTCAAAGCGTGCTGCCTTCCTACAGTCGGAAATAATTTACCGAAAATTGTAACTGTGCTATCGAAAATTACAACCTCATTACGGATATGCAAAGCTCATTACAAATATTCATTTTTTTTGCCAAATTACACTAATATTCATTTTTTCTCGGAAAAAGCAGTGAAAATTACATTTTCAGTGATTTTTCGGCTAATTTCCGGAATTTTTATGAATATTTGTAATTTTGGCCACATTTTCATTGAAACTGCCTTCTAGTGATAGCTCCTTGCCCTGATAGACTGATAGTGGCCAAAGCATCGCACTGTGTAAAAAGTGTCTGGATACAATATATTATCCGATCCTCGTCTGCCATTGTTGTTTTTAGTAGAAAGAACCGGAAAGAAAACGGACTTTACTACAACCCGGAAACTACTCACCAACATCGCCGATGATTGATTATTTATCTTGTGATCGATTATTAGGATCGCTGCCCTGACAACGACCGACAATTTATCATCGGCGATAATCGCGACATCACTAAACGACATATTGCAACATGTCACAATCATAAGACATCTATGAACATTTTGGTTTCATATGACTTTCAACAAAACTTACAAGTCTCATATGAAGTCAAGATATACATAGATATTTCCTGTCATAAGCAGTGCCTAATTTCTTAACCAAAACTGGTAACAGGGATACACATTGTAAATGTCAGTTTTAAAAATGAAAATGTTTTTAACAAATAGTTTTGCAGTTCTTTTTAATCTTTTTCTCTTTTTAGAATGCATATAACAATCTAACAACTGTCCCAGACAAAGCGCCTGCTAATCATAATCGTCTAACGATTGTCAAGCAGTAGTATGTAGATGTAGATATGTTGGATGGGAGTAAAGCAATTTTTTACGATTTCAATGCAGAGAACAATTCTACCGTTATCAATGGCGAATAAACTTGATCAAGATTTGAGGAAATATTTTCTAGACTTAAATCAATATTATTCCTTATTAAATTGAATCAATCAAAAACTATTATTTTCAGATGTTTGACAAACATCTGTTCCGACAGACAAGCAGTTTGTCTTTTACATGGTTTTATAACTATATTAACTTTCGTCTGATTATCATAAACTGTGGGGTTATGTTAGAAAATTTGACTGTGAAAAAATCAGTACTAACTAGAGTTGCGAGATCTTGTTTTGACAGGTGAGGTTGTAAGATCTTTGGTTGGTCTTCTTCGCCTGCCATGCTTTCTGATGCAAGTTTTCATTAAACTCAAGAAAGCCGCATCCGGTTCCGCCAAGAGATATCAACCAATGGTAGTACAATACGTATTTTTCCCAGACCTGACATTGACCTACATCAACAGCTGTGAGCGGTTTAGATGAAAATGCTATAAGGAAGATATACGAGATTTTATTTCTTTAATTTTTTTAGTACAACCATTTTGTCATGGCATAACACTCGATCGCTCAATGCACAAAAATGGAGAAACGTTTTTGAAACTAAATATGGAGTTTTATTTCGATAATTTATCTCTTTCTGATCATGTTTATTTTTAGACAACCCTGATGGTTATTGATTTTGAAGCACATGTTGCTGAATAAGTTTTGATGCATGTTTTTTCTGAACATATCGACATGGTGTGTACTTAGGTTTAAAATGTTACAGACTACATGGATAGCACTGATCCTAGGATTTTGGTCATCGCTGTATCTTCTTGATGCCTTTTTGAAGGTAGGCACACATGTATCCCCTCACCCACACACCCACTCCAAAAACATTGCCAGCCATTCCAATAATTTTAGTGTAAATAGAGAACTGCATACATTTTAACTTTGATATTATTATTTTTTTAAGTTCTAACATCAGCAAGGTAAACGGATATCTGTATTATCTTTGGAATGTAGCAGGACTGAGCTAGTTGTGGTGTTTTGATGTATGTAGTACTATATTAGATATATATAGTGATTTACTGTCAGACTTTTCTGTTCTGTATCTTTTAGCCTTGTGGTAGAAGAATCACTTATTACCCAGAAAGGTTCAGTCCTCAGCCGGGTATCCACCGAGTATTTATTTTTTGGTTAACCCCCCCCCCCCCCCAGGTGTTTTCTCCCTCTAGTTATATTGGAACCCAACCAAAAAAAAAAAAAAAGGCAGAGAAGAGATGTGTGAAATTAATAAGGAGATAATAGGGGAGGAATTGACAGGGGCTGAGCTAGTCATGGTGTTGTATTATTTACAGTATATATATTAGAGTGATTTACTACCCAGTGTTGTATTATTTACAGTATAAACCGTAAAATCACAAATATTCGTGGGGGATTAAATTTCGTTATTTTCGTAGGTTACTGAAAACCACGAAATTAAATGTCATCGAAAATTTTTAATTTCCCTTGCCCTCAATGGGATTTATTTTCACAAAACTCAATTCCACGAAAATTTTTACCAATAGAATTTTTTAAAAATGCAAAATCACGAAATTTTAACCCAACGAATATTAATGATTCTACAGTATAATAGAGTGATTTACTACCCGGCTTTCTCGTTTGGATCTTTTGGTCTTGTGGAAGAGCACTCTCTTATCACCAAGAAGGGCCAGGTTTGATCACCTTAGACAGGGTGCGTGGTGAAGAAGTGCTTTTTTAGGTGTTTCTCCGTCCTGTTACAGGAAAATGCTGATAAATCATAGTGGAACATGCTGTTTATATTGTAACACCAGATGACATTTAACTAGTATATAAATGAATTGAACATAGCAAAATGCTGGAACATTGTCATTGCAACATATCTATAAAGAATGTGTTACTGTATGACATAACTTTTTGATCAATTTTACACAAATAATATTCAAAATAGATATTGCAAATATGTCACTAAGTCAACCTAAACTGTTTGTAATCGGGTCATTTTAAAACATGCTGTTGGTACCAAATTACGAAGCTGGCTCTGGATCGTATGACATCAAAAGCAGTTTAAATCCATCTTGATTAAAATAAACGAACCAAAAACAAATTTTTATGTACTTAGCATTATTATGACAATGAGATTGATTTTTTTTTTTTTTTTTTTTTTTTTTTTTTTTTTTTTTTTGTCATACATTGATGATATTTTGTCCTTGATAACATATTAACTTTAATAATTCTTGTAAAAGATAAAAAACATAACAAGGGTGTTTTTTTATTATTTAGCCATGTTTCCTGTGGTTTATATTTTTACTGGTATCTTTAATCAGTTATTGATGATCACAGATGGCTATATCATAAATTTGTCACATATGGTTTCTGTTAATTTAACTGTCTTGACTTAATACATAAATAATCAATTTTATAATTCAATAAGGATATATCTTAATGATTAGACAATATTAATTATCTGTTGTAAGAAAACACAGAAAAGGATATATTTTTATATTGCCATAGAAACAATTTAATACCGAAATATAAAATTTTACATTTATAGATTTGTTTCATAATATGTTTTAAATAATTATCTAACAGTGCTACTGTATAAACCACTGAAAGAGTCATATAAACTAAGGCATATGCTAGCCAATTGACATAGGTTTTCCTTTGTGTGAACTTAGAAATATGCTGTTCCATTGACATGGGGTACAAATGTATTTGTGTGTTAACAAAGACATATGCTGGTCCATTGGTAGCAGACCTCAGTCATAATAAGGCAGGATGTGAGGCAGTAGAAAGTAGTGCATATAAAAAGGCCTAGTGGTCCTTACTTAGAAACTGCTGAATTGAATTTTTCAGTAGATAGTTATCATAGTACTTTGCTATTTTGTCAAGGTAAGAGTTTCTGAGGTTTGCTAAAAAGTAACCTGAGTTGGTTGATTAACACACTACCGGTATATTTCTTGCCAAAGAATGTGAGTCCCACAGTACACTTCCTATGCCAGAACCACATTTTGCATGTAAACATTGTCACATATTTCACAACTGAGAAAAGTTACAAAAACATTTTTAAAAAACAGTAATATAATAAAAAAAATGTTGCATTTCAAATTGTTTTATGTTGGTGAAAATCAGTGAGTTTGGAAAAATGCTGAATTAAGTAATTTGCATTGTTTTTTTTTTTTTTTGTTTTTTTGTATAAGGCTAAAGGTCAGTTGGAATGCAAAAAGGTCAGATTGTCTCAATTATGTATGTGTGGAATGATACTGGTATAAGTTGTTTTAGACAGTTTTTCTGTTATCTTATATATTGTTTTGAAAATTCTATGAGAATACATTTGTTTTATATGGTTAAACCCTTGGGATTATACAATATATACATAAATTTCTTAAGATAATAGCTTGAAATTCCTTATAAATTTGTTTGGACTTCAAAAAAAGGTCTGAAAAAGCAATGAGGTGAAAATTTAAATCTATAAAACTGAATGTAAGGCACGTCTTATTATTGTTTGTTTCACAGTCTGTGTATCAGTTTTCAAGTTTTTTAATCATTGCAGTGGAACTTCTTTGTATAAAGATCAACTTCTGGTAAAGACTAGGGAAAATTAACAAAAATTTTTCATTTATTTTTCATCCTATATTTAAAGGCCAACTGTGTTGTCAGATATGCCATTATTTAAATTTCTCTTTTACTAACCATATGTTGACAGACTTGACTGTGCATTTATCAGAATGTTTTTACCTTGTAGACTCAGAAGTGGTCAAGAAGACAGTATCATGACTTCCAGGAGAGAACCGGTCTATCTGTATCTATTTGTCAGTTCAGATGGTACTCTACATGGTTTAATCGTACATTTTTGAGACTTGGACAATGGAAACCAAACTTCATGCGACTATGGTTTACAGTTGGTGTAGGATTTGCACTTCTTGCTATGGTGTTATCCATGTTTCTGCTGACCTTACTGGTCATTAATACATTCAGGAAACAGCCAGTTGACCAGCAGGTTCTTACTCCTGTGGTAAGTCATATGTTAAAATTAATATAATTATTCCAGTCATGCTTCCAAAAATATCAAAGCTAAGTTATTTTCATTTGGTTCATCCATTGTTATGTAATTCTGGGGCATTATTTCAGTCCTTATTAACAACTATTTGGGGGTATTTGTAGCCAAGTTGCAACAAATGTGTACATGGTTATTAATTTGGAGATGTGAGTGGGGGATGGGCAGCACCATTAGTTTTCCAACTTTTTTCTAAACACTTGCAGATATTGAGCTCAAATTTGGTTTGTGATACTACCATCCTAAGATACAGATCAAGTTTGATTTTGTTTCTAGTTTATTATTTTGGTTGAAATTATTGGGCTTGCACTTAGAAAATTTCTTTAAAATATTAGTTTTATGGACTTTTTTCAGATATTGAACTAAAATTTGGTATTTGAGTCTACCATCATGAGTTACAGATCAAATTTGAGTTAGGACTTTGAACTTATCTTGGAATATGAACTTACAACTATGCTTTTGCACCTTGGTGCCTATGGATTTTTAAAATATTATTTTCCTTGAAAAGTGCTGCCAATATAATGTTTGTTACTGTAAATCACAAAGATAAATAAAACCCACAAATACTAGTTACTGTAATAATTGGTTTTAAATTCTGTAAACATTGAAACTCCTGGTACATTCACAACACAAAACACAAAATTAAAATGTTTTTTATTCACTTGAATGTTGACAAATCTTTTGCTCTTTTGGTTGTGGCTTATAATTTTTCTTATAAAAGAAAAATAAGCCTGGACAGGCTTTTAGGTAAATGTGTAGTGGTCTAGGTAGCTCAGATAGTAGAGCAGTACAGGAGGTTTTACAGTTTGGTGGCCAGTATGACCCTCAGAATTGGTGGACTGGCAAATGTGGGTCATAAAATGTCTATCCAAGGGAATAGTAGTCTGGGTATCTCAGTTTGTAGAACACTGACTAGAGGTCCCTGTGTTTGATCCCTGGTCCAACCTTGCATTTTTCTTCCCCCTGTAACAAATGGACTTGATATAGTTTAGATATGTTTTTTGTAATAGAAACATTTTCTATTTTAAGATGCCAGGAGTAAATCTACCGGCCAGTCAGGTTTCTTACTACCTATTAACATTGTTAGTGTGTGGTACTATTACATGAAATGGGTCATGCATGGCTGCAGTCAGGTAAAAATGTATTCAAACATTACCATGACAAAGTTTTACACAAAAAAGATATAAACATTGATTTATAAATTTTTTTATCAACTACTTTCAAAACAAGAAGGGATATTGAATTTAAAGTTCCATCTGTCTCTCCATCCCTCTTACTTTCAGTACATTTCCCAAAACTATTTATCAGATGTTTTTTGGAAAGTATCAACAGGAGAGTATATTAAGTTTGTTTGCTAATTTTCTTTTGCATTATTATGGACTGTTAAATTTTTCAATGGCAAATTCTTGTCTCAGAATCTTTTAAAACTTATCATCAACATTTTGTCTAACTACCATAGTAACACCAGTCAGAATTTTGATTGGACATATTGAACCTAAATTACCGGTAGTTTCCTTTTTAATTGGTAATATAACTGTTATTATTATCTTTGTTCATCTTGGAATTATTAAATGCTAAAGATGATTTTGCTTCATTTGGAAAACATCATACTGTCACCTGATTAGGATTTACACTTTCTTGGACTTATTTTTACAGAGGAACAAGGTAAGAGTAAATGGATTTGGACTTTTCCTGTTGCTAATATATCCTGGAGCGTTTGTTCGATTTGTCCACAGAACATCTTCAGATTGTCTCCCCCTTTGAGGCAGCTCCTTATCTACTGTCTGTGAGTGTGGCCATACCTTTGTATAGTTATTTATTGATTTGATGTGTTCTGCTTGATTTTACCCGCTTTACTGTTTCCATTGTATACCAAGTAATGCATTGGTTATAACCCAGGTGTCTGAGGTAGAGTTATTTACCTTTTTCTTTTACAAATATATAAAATTGTTGAAATTGAAGGCATTTTATGCTGCAATCAAGATTCTTTCACTCTCAGGCAGTTGGTTCTAAATGTTTGATAAAACAAATGACCCTTGACAGATAAAGTAAGATAATTTGCCAGAGTGGGATTTGATTCTTTTGGAAGAGAGGCACAGGGATAAAAGACACAGATTTAAGAGGCATGGGGATGTGAGACACAGGGACGAGAGGCATGGGGATTAGAGACACAGAGATAAGATGCATGGGGATGTGAGACAGGGATGAGAGGCACAGGGATAAAAGGCATGGGGCTGAGAGACACAGGTTTGAGAGGCATTGTGATCTTTAAGTAAGTGCTTTAGACCACTCTGTCACAGGGATGAGAGCTATGTGATCTTTAAGTAGTTACTTTAGACCACATTGGATAATTCGTTTTTCTCTTTTATTTAGAATTCTGCAGTTTCTGGACCCCGTGGATTAGTTGCAGGAGACCCTGTTACAAGCCTGAGTAGGTTTGCCGAGTAACCAGCATTGATGATTGGAATACATGCATAGCATCCAGTATAAAAAGGAATCATTGGGAAACTGTATGAGTGTAGATTTAATTAAGGAAATGGATACCTCTCCAAAAGTAAGAATTATTCAACATCCTTACTACTTTTATGAAAACTCTTGGTAATAAACATTTCAAACCTTCAATATTTGTATTAATTTTCTGGTGATACATTTTTTTTTCAAAATGATCATGTTTATTTATGTTTAGTATTTACAATTTTCAGTCAGATTCAGTATTCAAAATATTCACACATTTATGAAGTAGTTATTGTTACTGCAAAGTTAAAAATATATAATTTTTTTTACATATAAAATGTTGTTTTACATAAATGTTCACTGGATTGTTATTTGCCAAAAATTGGAAATTTTAACATTATCATTATAGATGCTTGTTATTATTATTATTATTATTATTATTTTCCATATTTGCAGATTTATCAGACACTGCCAAAAGTATAAATTGTTGTAACAGTACAAGTAATACACATTTATGTTTTAAATATCATACCAGAAAAAGTGCTAATAATGTAAGTATTACTGTACTTAGATCACTTTTGAGAGATATTCTGCATAAATTTGTGATGATTTTGTTGTAGTTCAACAAGGCATTATAAGGTTTGCTTGATTGTTAAATTTTACTGCTAAGAAAAATCAAAATTTTAATTAACATTTATTTGCAGTATTGTAAACCAGAAATGTTTTATCTCACCTCTACAGAGAAGGTTATGTCATACTCCATACGAACTTCAATGGCATTCTTAAGGCATAAATATTAGTACCAACATCTAATGTTATAGCTTAACACATGAATGTTAGTACCAGTGTCCTTTGTCATATACCAGGCATCCAGTGTCATATGCCAGACATAAATGATAGTACAATGTCCAATGTCATACACCAGACATGAATTTAAGTATGACTGTCAAATATCATACACTAGACATGAGTGTTAGTACAAATGTTCAATGTCATATTTCAGGTGTAAAAGTTGGTAAAAATATCATACCTCAGGCATGAATGTTAACACAAACATCAAATGTCATACACAAGACTTGAATGTTAATACAAACATCCATGTCATATGGCAGTAAATGCTAAAAATTTAAAGAAATTATTTGTTTTAATTTTAACAACAATCAACAAAGATCTGAGGTAGATGGTGAGAATAGATTCACAGAGGTGATACAAATGTAGATACGACTCATTACACAGAGGTGATACAAATGTAGATACGACTCATTACACAGAGGTGATACAAATGTAGATACAACTCATTATACAAATGTAGATACGACTCATTACACAGAGGTGACACAAATGTAGATACGACTCATTATACAGATGTAGATACGACTCATTATACAAATGTAGATACGACTCATTATACAAATGTAGATACGACTCATTATAT
>JARBDR010000232.1:0-26893 GCA_029721355.1 Tegillarca granosa | reverse complement strand
GTCATCATCTTGTGTTGTGTTGTACATTTGTTTGTGTCATTATCTTGTGTTGTGTTGTACATTGTTTGTGTCATTATATTATGTTGTGTTGGTACATTTGTTTGTGTCATCAACTTGTGTTGTGTTGTGCATTTGCTTTTGTCATCACTTGTGTTTGTGTTGTACATTTGTTTGTGTCATCATCTTGAGTTGTGTTGTACATTTGTTTGTGTCATCATCTTGTGTTGTGTTGTACATTTGTTTGTGTCATCAACTTTTGTTGTGTTGTGCATTTGTTTGTGTCATCAACTTGTGTTGTGTTGTACATTTGTTTGTGTCATCAACTTGTGTTGTGTTGTGCATTTGTTTGGTGTCATCATCTTGTGTTGTGTTGTACATTTGTTTGTGTCATCATTTTGTGTTGTGTTGTACATTTTGTTCGTGTCATCATGTTGTACATTTGTTTGTGTCATTATCTTGTGTTGTGTTGTACATTAATTTGTTTGTGTGATCAACTTTGGTTGTACATTTGTTTGTGTTATCATCTTGTGTTGTGTTGTACATTTGTTTGTGTCATCAACTTGTGTTGTGTTGTACATTTGTTTGTGTCAACATTATCTTGTGTTGTGTTGTACATTTGTTTGTGTCATCAACTTGTGTTGTGTTGTGCATTTGCTTGTGTCATCAACTTGTGTTGTGTTGTAAATTTGTCTGTGTCATCAACTTGTGTTGTTTTGTGCATTTGTTTGTGTCATTATCTTGTGTTGTGTTGTACATTTGTTTGTGTCATCAACTTGTGTTGTGTTGTGCATTTGTTTGTGTCATCAACTTGTCTTGTGTTGTGCATTTGTTTGTGTGATCAACTAGTGTTGTGTTGTAAATTTGTCTGTGTCATCAACTTGTGTTGTTTTGTGCATTTGTTTGTGTCATCATCTTGTGTTGTGTTGTTCATTTGTTTATGTCATTATCTTGTGTTGTGTTGTACATTTGTTTGTGTCATTATCTTGTGTTGTGTTGTAAATTTGTCTGTGTCATCAACTTGTGTTGTTTTGTGCATTTGTTTGTGTCATCATCTTGTGTTGTGTGGTACATTTGTTTATGTCATTATCTTGTGTTGTGTTGTACATTTGTTTGTGTCATTATCTTGTGATGTGTTGTACATTTGTTTGTGTCATTATATTGTGTTGTGTTGTACATTTGTTTGTGTCATCATGTTGTACTTTTGTTTGTGTCATTATCTTGTGTTGTGTTGTACATTTGTTTGTGTCAACATTATCTGATTGTACATTTGATTGTGTCATTATCTTGTGTTGTGTTGTACATTTGTTTGTGTCATTATATTGTGTTGTGTTGTACATTTGTTCGTGTCATCATGTTGTACATTTGTTTGTGTCATTATCTTGTGTTGTGTTGTACATTAATTTGTTTGTGTGATCAACTTTGGTTGTACATTTGTTTGTGTTATCATCTTGTGTTGTGTTGTACATTTGTTTGTGTCATCAACTTGTGTTGTGTTGTACATTTGTTTGTGTCATCATCTTGTGTTGTGTTGTACATTTGTTTGTGTCATCAACTTGTGTTGTGTTGTGCATTTGTTTGTGTCATCAACTTGTGTTGTGTTGTAAATTTGTCTGTGTCATCAACTTGTGTTGTTTTGTGCATTTGTTTGTGTCATCATCTTGTGTTGTGTTGTACATTTGTTTGTGTCATTATATTGTGTTGTGTCGTACATTTGTTTGTGTCATCAACTTGTGTTGTGTTGTGCATTTGTTTGTGTCATCAACTTAGGTTGTGTTGTGTATTTGTTTGTGTCATTATCTTGTGTTGTGTTGTACAACTGTTTGTGCCATCAACTTGTGTTGTGTTGTACATTTGTTTGTGTTATCATCTTGTGTTGTGTTGTGCATTTGTTTGTGTCATCTTCTTGTGTAGTGTTGTGCAATTTGTTTGTGTCATTATCTTGTGTTGTTTTGTACATTTGTTTGTGTCATCAACTTGTGTTGTGTTGTGCATTTGTTTGTGTCATTATCTTGTGTTGTGTTGTACATTTGTTTGTGTCATCATCTTGTGTTGTGTTGTGCATTTGTTTGTGTCATCAACTTGTGTTGTGTTGTACATTTGTTTGTGTCATTATCTTGTGTTGTGTTGTACATTTGTTTGTGTCATCAATTTGTGTTGTGTTGTGGATTTGTTTGTGTCATCATTTTGTGTTGTGTTGTGCATTTGTTTGTGTCATTATCTTGTGTTGTGTTATACATTTGTTTGTGTCATCAACTTGTGTTGTGTTGTGCATTTGTTTGTGTCATTATCTTGTGTTGTGTTGTACATTTGTTTGTGTCATCAACTTGTGTTGTGTTGTGCATTTGTTTGTGTCATCAACTTGTCTTGTGTTGTGCATTTGTTTGTGTCATCAACTTGTGTTGTGTTGTAAATTTGTCTGTGTCATCAAGTTGTGTTGTTTTGTGCATTTGTTTGTGTCATGATCTTGTGTTGTGTTGTACATTTGTTTATGTCATTATCTTGTGTTGTGTTGTACATTTGTTTGTGTCATTATCTTGTGTTGTGTTGTAAATTTGTCTGTGTCATCAACTTGTGTTGTTTTGTGCATTTGTTTGTGTCATCATCTTGTGTTGTGTTGTACATTTGTTTATGTCATTATCTTGTGTTTGTGTTGTACATTTGTTTGTGTCATTATCTTGTGTTGTGTTGTACATTTGTTTGTGTCATTATTTTGTGTTGTGTTGTACATTTGTTTGTTTCATTATCTTGTGTTGTGTTGTACATTTGTTTGTGTCATTATATTGTGTTGTGTTGTACATTTGTTTGTGTCAACATTATCTTGTGATGTGTTGTACATTTGTTTGTGTCATCAACTTGTGTTGTGTTGTGCATTTGCTTGTGTCATCAACTTGTGTTGTGTTGTACATTTGTTTGTGTCATCAACTTGTGTTGTGTTGTACATTTGTTTGTGTTATTATCATGTGTTGTGTTGTACATTTGTTTGGTCATCATCTTGTGTTGTGTTGTGCATTTGTTTCTGTCATTATCTTGTGTTCTGTTGTACATTTGTTTGTGTCATTATCTTGTGTTGTGTTGTGCATTTGTTTGTGTTATCTTGTGTTGTGTTGTACATTTGTTTGTGTCATCATCTTGTGTTTGTTGTACATTTATTTGTGTCATCAACTTGTGTTGTGTTGTGCATTTGTTTGTGTCATCAACTTGTGTTGTGTTGTAAATTTGTCTGTGTCATCAACTTGTGTTGTTTTGTGCATTTTGTTTGTGTCATCATCTTGTGTTGTGTTGTACATTTGTTTGTGTCATTATATTGTGTTGTGTCGTACATTTGTTTGTGTCATCAACTTGTGTTGTGTTGTGCATTTGTTGTGTGATCAACTTTGGTTGTGTTGTGTATTTGTTTGTGTCATTATCTTGTGTTGTGTTGTACAACTGTTTGTGCCCTCAACTTGTGTTGTGTTGTACATTTGTTTGTGTTATCATCTTGTGTTGTGTTGTGCATTTGTTTGTGTCATCTTCTTGTGTAGTGTAGTGCATTTGTTTGTGTCATTATCTTGTGTTGTTTTGTACATTTGTTTGTGTCATCAACTTGTGTTGTGTTGTGCATTTGTTTGTGTCATTATCTTGTGTTGTGTTGTACATTTGTTTGTTACATCATCTTGTGTTGTGTTGTGCATTTGTTTGTGTCATCAACTTGTGTTGTGTTGTACATTTGTTTGTGTCATTAACTTGTGTTGTGTTGTACATTTGTTTGTGTCATCAATTTGTGTTGTGTTGTGCATTTGTTTGTGTCATCATTTTGTGTTGTGTTGTGCATTTGTTTGTGTCATTATCTTGTGTTGTGTTGTACATTTGTTTGTGTCATCAACTTGTGTTGTGTTGTGCATTTGTTTGTGTCATTATCTTGTGTTGTGTTGTACATTTGTTTGTGTCATCAACTTGTGTTGTGTTGTGCATTTGTTTGTGTCATCAACTTGTCTTGTGTTGTGCATTTGTTTGTGTCATCAAGTAGTGTTGTGTTGTAAATTTGTCTGTGTCATCAACTTGTGTTGTTTTGTGCATTTGTTTGTGTCATCATCTTGTGTTGTGTTGTACATTTGTTTATGTCATTATCTTGTGTTGTGTTGTACATTTGTTTGTGTCATTATCTTGTGTTGTGTTGTAAATTTGTCTGTGTCATCAACTTGTGTTGTTTTGTGCATTTGTTTGTGTCATCATCTTGTGTTGTGTGGTACATTTGTTTATGTCATTATTTTGTGTTGTGTTGTACATTTGTTTGTGTCATCATCTTGTGTTGTGTTGTACATTTGTTTGTGTCATCATGTTGTACTTTTGTTTGTGTCATTATCTTGTGTTGTGTTGTACATTAATTAGTGTCAACATTATCTGGTTGTACATTTGATTGTGTCATTATATTGTGTTGTGTTGTACATTTGTTTGTGTCATTATATTGTGTTGTGTTGTAAATTTGTTTGTGTCAACATTATCTTGTGTTGTGTTGTACATTTGTTTGTGTCATCATCTTGTGTTGTGTTGTACATTTGTTTGTGTCATTATCTTGTGTTGTGTTGTACATTTGTTTGTGTCATTATATTATGTTGTGTTGTACATTTGTTTGTGTCATCAACTTGTGTTGTGTTGTGCATTTGCTTTTGTCATCAACTTGTGTGTTTGTACATTGTTTGTGTCATCATCTTGAGTTGTGTTGTACATTTGTTTGTGTCATCACTTGTGGTGTTGTACATTTGTTGTGTCATCAACTTTTGTTGTGTTGTGCATTTGTTTGTGTCATCAACTTGTGTTGTGTTGTACATTTGTTTGTGTCATCAACTTGTGTTGTGTTGTGCATTTGTTTGTGTCATCATCTTGTGTTGTGTTGTACATTTGTTTGTGTCATCATTTTGTGTTGTGTTGTACATTTGTTCGTGTCATCATGTTTTACATTTGTTTGTGTCATTATCTTGTGTTGTGTTGTACATTAATTTGTGTTAACATTATCTGGTTGTACATTTGTTTGTGTCATCATCTTGTGTTGTGTTGTACATTTGTTTGTGTCATCAACTTGTGTTGTGTTGTACATTTGTTTGTGTTATCATCTTGTGTTGTGTTGTACATTTGTTTGTGTCATCAACTTGGGTTGTGTTGTGCATTTGTTTGTGTCATCAACTTGTGTTGTGTTGTAAATTTGTCTGTGTCATCAACTTGTGTTGTTTTGTGCATTTGTTTGTGTCATCATCTTGTGTTGTGTTGTACATTTGTTTGTGTCATTATATTGTGTTGTGTCGTACATTTGTTTGTGTCATCAACTTGTGTTGTGTTGTGCATTTGTTTGTGTCATCAACTTAGGTTGTGTTGTGTATTTGTTTGTGTCATTATCTTGTGTTGTGTTGTACAACTGTTTGTGCCATCAACTTGTGTTGTGTTGTACATTTGTTTGTGTTATCATCTTGTGTTGTGTTGTGCATTTGTTTGTGTCATCTTCTTGTGTAGTGTTGTGCATTTGTTTGTGTCATTATCTTGTGTTGTTTTGTACATTTGTTTGTGTCATCAACTTGTGTTGTGTTGTGCATTTGTTTGTGTCATTATCTTGTGTTGTGTTGTACATTTGTTTGTGTCATCATCTTGTGTTGTGTTGTGCATTTGTTTGTGTCATCAACTTGTGTTGTGTTGTACATTTGTTTGTGTCATTATCTTGTGTTGTGTTGTACATTTGTTTGTGTCATCAATTTGTGTTGTGTTGTGCATTTGTTTGTGTCATCATTTTGTGTTGTGTTGTGCATTTGTTTGTGTCATTATCTTGTGTTGTGTTGTACATTTGTTTGTGTCATCAACTTGTGTTGTGTTGTGCATTTGTTTGTGTCATTATCTTGTGTTGTGTTGTACATTTGTTTGTGTCATCAACTTGTGTTGTGTTGTGCATTTGTTTGTGTCATCAACTTGTCTTGTGTTGTGCATTTGTTTGTGTCATCAACTTGTGTTGTGTTGTAAATTTGTCTGTGTCATCAAGTTGTGTTGTTTTGTGCATTTGTTTGTGTCATGATCTTGTGTTGTGTTGTACATTTGTTTATGTCATTATCTTGTGTTGTGTTGTACATTTGTTTGTGTCATTATCTTGTGTTGTGTTGTAAATTTGTCTGTGTCATCAACTTGTGTTGTTTTGTGCATTTGTTTGTGTCATCATCTTGTGTTGTGTTGTACATTTGTTTATGTCATTATCTTGTGTTGTGTTGTACATTTGTTTGTGTCATTATCTTGTGATGTGTTGTACATTTGTTTGTGTCATCAACTTGTGCTGTGTTGTACATTTGTTTGTGTCATCATCTTGTGTTGTGTTGTACATTTGTTTGTGTCATCATGTTGTACTTTTGTTTGTGTCATTATCTTGTGTTGTGTTGTACATTAATTTGTGTCAACATTATCTGGTTGTACATTTGTTTGTGTCATTATCTTGTGTTGTGTTGTACATTTGTTTGTGTCATTATATTGTGTTGTGTTGTAAATTTGTTTGTGTCAACATTATCTTGTGTTGTGTTGTACATTTGTTTGTGTCATCATCTTGTGTTGTGTTGTACATTTGTTTGTGTCATTATCTTGTGTTGTGTTGTACATTTGTTTGTGTCATTATATTATGTTGTGTTGTACATTTGTTTGTGTCATCAACTTGTGTTGTGTTGTGCATTTGCTTGTGTCATCAACTTGTGTTGTGTTGTACATTTGTTTGTGTCATGATCTTGTGTTGTGTTGTACATTTGTTTGTGTCATCATCTTGTGTTGTGTTGTACATTTGTTTGTGTCATCAACTTTTGTTGTGTTGTGCATTTGTTTGTGTCATCAACTTGTGTTGTGTTGTACATTTGTTTGTGTCATCAACTTGTGTTGTGTTGTGCATTTGTTTGTGTCATCATCTTGTGTTGTGTTGTACATTTGTTTGTGCCATCATTTTGTGTTGTGTTGTACATTTGTTCGTGTCATCATGTTGTACATTTGTTTGTGTCATTATCTTGTGTTGTGTTGTACATTAATTTGTGTTAACATTATCTGGTTGTACATTTGTTTGTGTCATTATCTTGTGTTGTGTTGTACATTTGTTTGTGTCATTATATTGTTTTGTGTTGTACATTTGTTTGTGTCAACATTATCTTGTGTTGTGTTGTACATTTGTTTGTGTCATCAACTTGTGTTGTGTTGTGCAATTGCTTGTGTCATCAACTTGTGTTGTGTTGTACATTTGTTTGTGTCATCATCTTGTGTTGTGTTGTACATTTGTTTGTGTCATCATCTTGTGTTGTGTTGTTCATTTGTTTGTGTCATCAACTTTTGTTGTGTTGTGCATTTGTTTGTGTCATCAACTTGTGTTGTGTTGTACATTTGTTTGTGTTATCAACTTGTGTTGTGTTGTGCATTTGTTTGTGTCATCATCTTGTGTTGTGTTGTACATTTGTTTGTGTCATCATCTTGTGTTGTGTTGTACATTTGTTTGTGTCATTATCTTGTGTTGTGTTGTACATTTGTTTGTGTCATTATTTTGTGTTGTGTTGTACATTTGTTTCTGTCATTATCTTGTGTTGTGTTGTACATTTGTTTGTGTCATTATATTGTGTTTTGTTGTACATTTGTTTGTGTCAACATTATCTTGTGTTGTGTTGTACATTTGTTTGTGTCATCAACTTGTGTTGTGTTGTGCATTTGCTTGTGTCATCAACTTGTGTTGTGTTGTACATTTGTTTGTGTCATCAACTTGTGTTGTGTTGTACATTTGTTTGTGTTATTATCATGTGTTGTGTTGTACATTTGTTTGTGTCATCATTTTGTGTTGTGTTGTGCATTTGTTTGTGTCATTATCTTGTGTTCTGTTGTACATTTGTTTGTGTCATTATCTTGTGTTGTGTTGTGCATTTGTTTGTGTTATCTTGTGTTGTGTTGTACATTTGTTTGTGTCATCATCTTGTGTTGTGTTGTACATTTGTTTGTGTCATCAACTTGTGTTGTGTTGTGCATTTGTTTGTGTCATCAACTTGTGTTGTGTTGTAAATTTGTCTGTGTCATCAACTTGTGTTGTGTTGTGCATTTGTTTGTGTCATCAACTTGTGTTGTGTTGTACATTTGTTTGTGTCATTATCTTGTGTTGTGTTGTACATTTGTTTGTGTCATCTTCTTGTGTAGTGTTGTGCATTTGTTTGTGTCATTATCTTGTGTTGTTTTGTACATTTGTTTGTGTCATCAACTTGTGTTGTGTTGTGCATTTGTTTGTGTCATTATCTTGTGTTGTGTTGTACATTTGTTTGTGTCATTATCTTGTGTTGTGTTGTACATTTGTTTGTGTCATCATCTTGTGTTGTGTTGTGCATTTGTTTGTGTCATCAACTTGTGTTGTGTTGTACATTTGTTTGTGTCATTATCTTGTGTTGTGTTGTACATTTGTTTGTGTCATCAATTTGTGTTGTGTTGTGCATTTGTTTGTGTCATCATTTTGTGTTGTGTTGTGCATTTGTTTGTGTCATTATCTTGTGTTGTGTTGTACATTTGTTTGTGTCATCAACTTGTGTTGTGTTGTGCATTTGTTTGTGTCATTATCTTGTGTTGTGTTGTACATTTGTTTGTGTCATCAACTTGTGTTGTGTTGTGCATTTGTTTGTGTCATCAACTTGTCTTGTGTTGTGCATATGTGTTTGTGTCATCAACTTGTGTTGTGTTGTAAATTTGTCTGTGTCATCAACTTGTGTTGTTTTGTGTATTCGTTTGTGTCATCATCTTGTGTTGTGTTGTACATTTGTTTGTGTCATCAACTTGTGTTGTGTGGTACATTTGTTTATGTCATTATCTTGTGTTGTGTTGTACATTTGTTTGTGTCATTATCTTGTGATGTGTTGTACATTTGTTTGTGTCATCAACTTGTGCTGTGTTGTACATTTGTTTGTGTCATCATCTTGTGTTGTGTTGTACATTTGTTTGTGTCATCATGTTGTGTTGTACATTTGTTTGTGTCAACATTATCTTGTGTTGTGTTGTACATTAATTTGTGTCAACATTATCTGGTTGTACATTTGTTTGTATCATTATCTTGTGTTGTGTTGTACATTTGTTTGTGTCATTATATTGTGTTGTGTTGTACATTTGCTTGTGTCAACATTATCTTGTGTTGTGTTGTACATTTGTTTGTGTCATCATCTTGTGTTGTGTTGTACATTTGTTTGTGTCATTATCTTGTGTTGTGTTGTACATTTGTTTGTGTCATTATATTATGTTGTGTTGTACATTTGTTTGTGTCATTAACTTGTGTTGTGTTGTGCATTTGCTTGTGTCATCAACTTGTGTTGTGTTGTACATTTGTTTGTGTCATCATCTTGTGTTGTGTTGTACATTTGTTTGTGTCATCATCTTGTGTTGTGTTGTACATTTGTTTGTGTCATCAACCATTTTTATTGTGTTGTGCATTTGTTTGTGTCATCAACTTGTGTTGTGTTGTACATTTGTTTGTGTCATCAACTTGTGTTGTGTTGTGCATTTGTTTGTGTCATCATCTTGTGTTGTGTTGTACATTTGTTTGTGTCATCATTTTGTGTTATGTTGTACATTTGTTTGTGTCATCATGTTGTACATTTGTTTGTGTCATTATCTTGTGTTGTATTGTACATTAATTTGTGTTAACATTATCTGGTTGGACATTTGTTTGTGTCATTATCTTGTGTTGTGTTGTACATTTGTTTGTGTCATTATTTTGTGTTGTGTTGTACATTTGTTTGTGTTATTATCTTGTGTTGTGTTGTACATTTGTTTGTGTCATTATATTGTGTTGTGTTGTACATTTGTTTGTGTCAACATTATCTTGTGTTGTGTTGTACATTTGTTTGTGTCATCAACTTGTGTTGTGTTGTGCATTTGCTTGTGTCATCAACTTGTTTTGTGTTGTACATTTGTTTGTGTCATCAACTTGTGTTGTGTTGTACATTTGTTTGTGTTATTATCATGTGTTGTGTTGTACATTTGTTTGTGTCATCATCTTGTGTTGTGTTGTGCATTTGTTTGTGTCATTATCTTGTGTTCTGTTGTACATTTGTTTGTGTCATTATCTTGTGTTGTGTTGTCCAATTGTTTGTGTTATCTTGTATTGTGTTGTACATTTGTTTGTGTCATCATCTTGTGTTGTGTTGTACATTTGTTTGTGTCATTATCTTGTGTTCTGTTGTACATTTGTTTGTGTCAACATGATCTTGTGTTGTGTTGTACATTTGTTTGTGTCATTATCTTGTGTTATGATGTTTATTCCTTTTTGCCGTCATCTTGTGTTGTGATGTGCATTTGTTTATGTCAACTTCTTGTGTATTGTGTACATTTGTTTGTTTAATCATTAAATGTTGTGTTGTGCATTTGTTTATATCGCCATCTTGTGTAGTTATACTTCCGTTTGTGTCATCATTTGGGGTTGTGCTGTCCATTTACAGAAACCACGCACATAATATATTAAATTGATATCTGCACAAACCTGTGTTCAGGTGTAAACATGAAGAACACCATGGCCATCATAAAAGTACCGTTGGTAGCATCGCTGAAAGCTACGAAAAAATACAATATCTTCTGGTACCGCCCAAATTCTCCAAGACGCCGTAAAATGTCATCAAATTTCATTTTGATCTGTAACACATACAGTGCAACGTAAAACAAAATTTTGAATTTTTATCTTTATGTTTTACACAAGTTAATTAATATAAACAACACAGATGGCGCCCTTGAAGGTAAATCATATCATATGGTGGAGACAAACATGTTTCTGACAAGATAACACATGGTTATTGTTCCCTCAACTATGTAAAGCTTCAAATGACATGTTGATACAAATTGCCTTACGTTAACATTAGGTAGTTGTAATGATGGCGTAAATACTGGAGAAATCATCAGGAGCTATTGAAGGGTTGGTTAACACCGGAGTATTACCTAGTGTTTAAAAGCTTTGACCTAAATATTTGGGTTGGCACCAATGTCCGGAGGGTGGGAATACTGGTGTTGACACCAAAATTTTGATCGGATGACTTAAATACTGGCGTTTACACCAAATGTTCGGAAGGTTGGCGTTAATACTGGACATCAGGCGTTCAGGATGGTTTGGGTGAAAATAGTGTCACCATCCGGTATTCCAGAGGGTGTGTTGGACACCAGACTTGACATTTGGTAACGTGAATGTTGTACTAAATAAAATTGATATATATAAATATGATGTTATTGTACTGAGTGTTAAAACCTTTTACTGATTATGTTTGGCGGTCGATTGACAGACATAAACAAATAATAATTTTTGTAAGTGGATGACTTATAGAAAAAATTCTTTTTAAAAAACACAACGCAGTATTTCTGAGAGAGAGAGAGAGAGAGAGAGAGAGAGAGAGAGAGAGAGAGAGAGAGAGAGAGATATTAATCTCAACTCGTGTTCCTTTTTGTATATGTCGCGTCAAGGAAAATGTTCAATGTCCTCAATATGTTTCATTATAAATATGACATTTTTGGCATAATTCATTTGCTGTCTTCCTAATTAAAAACAAAATGCGACGATGTAATGAACTAAATTTTCTAATTAGGATTCAAATATATTAAAAAAAATAACCTAAATTAAAAAAAATAATAATAATAATAAACCTAGATTTTATTCGGCAGTTGTTCGGCAATATAATTAAAGAATATAAATAATAAAATAGAGCGATTTATTATTTTACAAAGTTATGATTATATACTCACATTATTATTTAATCCAAATTAAAGTTTAAGATGTTGAGTTATCCAATAAATAATCGTGACAAAGTCCCCTTAAGCCAAATGGTTACATTTAAAAAGCCAACATTGATCTACCAAAAAAATCACATACAGATTAATTTGTAAAAGAAGGTGATATAAATTTCTTCGTATAATTTTTACCGCGGGTCTATCACAAGATACTATGACCTCTTAAATATAAAACGTTCTGCTGAATTATTAGTATTAAAAACATTTAATATGTCATAGTCCTTACATTAATGACTACGAATGTATTACTATATTTTATTTATTAGGATCCATGCAGCCTCTAGCCCAAGTAACTAAAAACTAATTTTTCCAATTTAATAATAATAAAAAAATGAAAATTAATAAAAAATTGCTTAAACGTTTCAACAGACAGCAGATGTTTGCTTTGTCAAAAGCTAAAGCAAGATCAAAGCAATATGTTACACATGAAAAATTACTTTACTTACCACTTTTGACAAACACCGAACAATCGATGCATTTTTTTCAAATTTATTGTTTTGATATTTTTGTACAACTACAAAATTAAAAAAAAAATTGTACATTAAGTGAAATTCTATGAAAGTCTTTAATAACAATTCCATGATAACTTGATACAATAAAACTGTATAATCATCTCTCTCTCTCTCTCTCTCTCTCTCTCTCTCTCTCTCTCTCTCTCTCTCTCTCTCTCTCTCTATATATATATATATATATATATATATATATAAAGTGCAAATAGAAAGTTCACAATAAATAATTGTTTCGTTATTTTGGTGTATAAGATTTTTTGAATAAATTTCTTCATTGCACTAGACTTCTTGATTTTTTCTTTTCCCTAGCCTTAAACTGACATACATTTTTGTGACTTCTACTTTGAAATTTTATCTAAAGCGCACATTTAAACCTCTACCAATTACGTTTATGCAGTGTCACAGCTTTAGAATGTATGTGCCATTATTTTGTTTGGTGTTGGACCTGATATAATAAAGGGCGCGTATCTTTAAAGATAAATTGTTGTTTCAAGGTTGTGACCCTAAAAACAATCAAGGATTTGGTCGCTAAAATGTCAGGGAGAAAGCATGTGTATTTTGAGGCAATATTATTTTTAAATGCAACAAAGCAAAAATTATGGTTTAAAGATATAAGTTTACACCTACCGTATTGTGTTACAATACTACAACGATAAATACCGTATAATCGAGAAAAAAAGTCAATAAAACAATGAATTGTAACATTTGTTTCAGCATTCACTTGCAATCTATTTTGTGTATAAAATATATCATATAAATAAATTTTTGAGAACTAATTAATAAATGGTCACACTTGTTAAGGCTTTAAGCATAAAGTAATATTTTACACATACCTTAAACTATAAATAAACTACTATTTACAACGTTTAAATCTTATCAGACCTGATAGTGACACAATTAAAGATATTAATAAAGTTATAAAATTGACCACCGATGTTCTAATATATGTTTGTAGTTATTTAAAATCGGTAAGGGTTTATTAGATGCAGTGAGTGAATTTTTATTTAAAGCCACATCAACGTTATTACAGCTGTTCGCGGCTAATTTATAAGATGCAAACTAAATCTTACCATTAGATGTCTTTTTTAAATATGAATAAATTTTGCTTACGATTATACAAGTCACGTCGCTTTCTCTGGAAGACTTTATGGTCAAGGTCAATCAATACACTGTAGATATATTTAGGGACCAGCTATTGTGTGTTGAGAGTCTCGCCATACGTTTTTTTTCGTTTGTTATCTAGTGTTTTCGGTTAAAATTTTCTTTATTTTTCTTTACGTATAATCCTTACTAAATATATCAATATGCAACAAAATGTACCAAATTATACCTTTTAGTATTAACACACACACACACACACACACACACACACACACACACCATAAAATCATCTATAGAATTAAATAGTTTTTTAAATATATATTTCATAAATCTAACTGTAGTCGTAGTTACTCACCTTTCGGAATCATATGACGATGGAAGTTACGAGTTTGTTAATTGTGATGATTTTGCAAATTATAAAGACGTTAGGAATCTATTTAAGATAGGTCGCAAGACGTTTGAAACAAAACTACATAACTACACGTTTCCTTGATAACTTGATAACGAGTTTATAAGATATTTATTTGATTTAACAATAAGTACGGCGTCGTGGAAGGGTCAAATTAAAAAAAATCACTCGAACGAATTACTTATTGGTGCGAACGATTTAGCAAATTTGTTAAATTCATTAAACAATGAAAAAAGAGCATGTACATTTGGGAACAACTGATTATAAAAGTCCTGATTTTGCACTGGCCATGGATAGTTTAAATTGAGTTTCCTTAATATTTCGTTAATTTAACAAAATATTTTGTTATATAATTACGCAAAAATTCAGTACATAGTATCATTTGTATACGATTGGTTGTATAGATTTTTTGTTAAAAGATATGTAGTTTTAAGATTGTTCTCATAAAAACAACTTTACACGCGACTTGATATGTCAAAACAAAAATTTATTTTACTAAACACTTTCATTATAAAAATATATTTTAAATCATATTAATAACTTCAAACGCTATGATGATAAGATGATTTAAGTTAATGCAAGAGAGACCCGGATGCGGTTGTGCAGTCCAGAACCCGAACCCCCCGCCCCCCCCCCCATAACTTTGGAATTGAGTCCATATCCAGCGAAAATGCTTCGCCAAAACACTTGAAACGTGAAATGTAACCACGGAGGAAAGAGCTACAGCTGGAAAATGGTCATTTATTCAGGCTGACACAATACATCCACAATGCATCAATAACTAGCTGTACTCATTTACATCTTATACACATCAATTAAAAAATCCCAATGATACACAAAAATAATAAATTTCTATTGAAATTGTCTTCGTTTAAACTTTTCCACAGTATTAATGCCTCGAATTATGTCTGATGCTTTTTCAGCTATCATATATGTAGGCGCCATTGTATTCCCGGAAACTAATTCGGGCATTATTGAAGCATCAACTACTCGGAGCCCATCGGTTCCTTTCACCCTTTAAATAAAAATATTTTGCAGTTTAACAAAAAAAGTATGAGATATATATTTCCAAAACCAACCAATACAGACAAAATATAATAATAATAATTTTAGATTTAAAAAAAAAAAAAAAAAATAAAATGGTTATTATTACAGTTAAAAATGACGTATCTGCAACTGATTGGTAAAAGCAGAATAAACGAGAGACAGTCCACAAAATAAACACACTGAAACAACTTTCAATAACATTTCATTCTTATAATTGGTACAATTTCAATAATGCCAACACGACATATTAAATTTCATCTTAACAATCGTTCTGCTTAAAGGCGCAAATTTTTTCAACCTTTTTTTATTTAAAAGTTCAGAACAGTTCTTAAATAAGTACCTTAATTTTGTATCAACAACTGCCTCTTTATCATGTTCATTTCCCATTTTACAAGTAGCCGTAGGATGATAAACCGTTCCCGCCAGATGGCGCACCATACATTTCCAATAATCATTACTATCAAACTTTTCACGAGCACAACCCGAGAAAGGTTTATTCCAGAACTCGGTTCCAATCGATTTTAGTGCTTTTGTGTTAAGCAGTTCTCTGACTGCATTTATACCTGAAATAGACGAAAGTATTTTTGAAAAAAAAAACAAAAAAAAAACAAAACAACAAAATACAACCAAGAAACACACATTTCAGAACACACTGATCACTGACTCCCAACTGGCACGAAAAATAATTATCCAATGGTAAAAAATGAGTAATTAAAAAAAAAAATCAAGCAAATTAAACAAAACTTTGTTTTATGTTTTTTAAGTGTGTCATATACACCACTTTTTGAATTAAATCATAAAAATACACTCAAAAAGCGGTATATGATTGTCATATACCACTCTTTAAATGTATTTTTATGATTAAATTCAAAAAGTGGTATATGACAAGTGTATAAAATTAAATTATAAGGATTGCGCATTATAAGAAATTGTGCACACTCTGTTTTAGGTTATATCTCAATAAACTTGTTAAAACACAAATTATTACTTAGATAATCAATTAATATAGGAAAGTTAAAAAAAAAAATACAATATTTATCACCGACTTCTTAAACGAATTTCTATTGAAAGTTTGTTTTATGTGCAGAATTATGAATATTTCTGTTGGTTTCAAAATCTGCACGTGACAATTTGAATAGAAATAAATGACGTTTATCATTACCTTTGACAAATGTTTGAACATCATCTGGGTCAGCTAAGTAATTTGGATCAATTATTGGATAATCAAATGGATCTTTTGACTTGAGTTTCAGTGACCCTCTACTTTTACCATGTAACAAAAAGATCGCGACAGAAAATCCTTCAGGAGTAACAGATGTGTTATGTATGGACGAGAATAGTTCTTTCTCTATCTTAAATTAAAAATGTATATTTAATCAATTTTTCAAAAAAGGAAGTTTGTTTTAGGATATTGATTAGACAAAGCCAATTAAAATTAATGCATTTAAAAACTTATTTTCATTTAAAGAAACTACACTGTATCATATTGTATTTATTCATCAACCATTAATATTATGATTTTTCGGTTTTTATTCAGTTTACATAATGAAATAAAAAAGTATTCGGTGTTTGTGTCACATATAAAAGATAGACTTTTCTTTGCTGTTACTAAGGCTTTTGATTTACAAAGATGGGTGTAGTTATCTATAAATTGTGTCCAGTTACAATTATTTGATTAAAAATATGTAAATCTTTAGTATTTCTTTTTTAAAACTGCATACCTCATGTTTGAAATTAAAGTGATCATAAGCTTCACCATGCTCTGCAAGACTGTTTACCATAATTAGCTGAATATCTGGGTATTTTTCTTTTTTGTTAAATCTTAAGAAACCATTAGCTTCCAAAGCAGCATTATTAACAAGTGGGCCTAGAGCAAACAAAAACATATGAAGAGTTATCTTTCCTTATGTATTCTTGAATGAGATAAAGCGGACACAAGAGCTCCAAGAACGTCCTTAACCTTTACAGCTAAGATCAGTGATAAAGGACACAGAAGTTCCCAGAACGTCCGCAACTTTAACAGCTAAGATCAGTACAAGTGGGTTTTGAATCTTGTCAAAAGGAGATGCTGTGATTGAAAAAAGGAGCATAATAAACCGGCTTCAATACAATGAACGGGTCCTTTGAATGAGAAATGATATCTCGGTTAAAGAATTTCAGAGACCATTTTGTGCAATGTATTTGTGATACTTTTGTAACTAAAAAGAATTAAAAATTTTCGGTCGGGTTTTCTATCAAATCCCTGCATTGTTTTCTCAGATGTTGCAGTTCCTAATGAGTAAAAAACAATACCGATTTTATTTACTTATCATGCATTTTCTTTGTCGTTATAAAATTTTCAGTTTAAAAGGGAAAAAATCAAATAAATAAATAAATAAATAAAGAAATAAATAAATACATTGTAAATAAATAAATAAATAAAAATACAATATATGTCTGTAAATCTATTTTAGCAGAATCATAAATTGTACCTGACCGAAACAAATGATATTTGAGCCAATTCCACGTTGTATGTACTTTTTGTTGTGTAAAGCTGATCGGTTCTGCAATGCTTGCTTTGGTAAAATACATTATATTTCTGTAAATCTATTTTAGCAGAATCATAAATTGTACCTGACCGAAACAAATGATATTTGAGCCAATTCCACGTTGTATGTACTTTTTGTTGTGTAAAGCTGATCGGTTCTGCAATGCTTGCTTTGGTAAAATACATCATGTGATCTTTTAGTATTTCACCCACTGGAAGGTCCACCACCAAAGGTATCTGTAGAAGTAATAACACAGACTTATAAAAATGAATGGACAAGATTTTAATTGGTCTCATATTAAAATTAAATCAAAGACAAAATAATAGCCAAGACAAAGCTATGGTTATGTAATTGGTAACTTTTTAATGGGATAAGCATTGTTATTAGTATATTAATGTTTTTCTTCTCATGTGTACGGTTTTTTCAGTGAGATATTTTCTCTGTAAACCCATGATGCTACACCTGTGCCAACCATTGGCGCAACATCTGTAAGACGAGAATATGAGGCAGGGAAAAAGAGAATCAATTTTTGTCGTAGGAATAAACGAAACTATTATAATTTATAAAAATATATAAAAGACAGTTTTAGAACCTAATAGAGAGCTTTAATCAACGGTCAACGTTGCACTTGTTATAGGCGGTTAGGTAAGTTTGAAAGGTAATCGCCAGCAGTAATATAAAGTTGCAACTAACAAACAAATAAACACTATTTATTTTATATGAATTTACCTTCAAGTCTTTTAAATGTTGTTTTGGTCCTATCCCAGATAGCATTAGTATTTGTGGAGAGCCAACGGATCCTGCTGATAGTATTACTTCTTTAGTGGCCTTTAAAATTGTCTTTCTGCCGTCTTTGATTACTTCAACACCAACTGCTCTTTTACCTTCGAAAAGTACCTGTGAGAGTTACGGGAATTGAAAGCGTTTATCACTTCATTTACTTTATTAAAATATATTTATTTATTATTTATAAAACTTTGTTTTTTTTAAATATTATGCTGTACATATAACATTTATTTCAGTTATACTCTGCCAGTTAGAGAAGAAAAGTTATGTGAACGCTGGTCTGTCTATTAAGTACCAACATATTAATTTTACAAAATGGGCTATGGGTTTGAAAAGGTTTTTTCATATATTTTTTTAAACAGACGATCAGACAGATCAAAGTTCTTTTTTTCAAAGTACGAAATCAATTTATATAGGAGACTTAATTTCGCAATGCAAAATTCGATTGGATATTGGAAAATTTTATTGCATATTGCAAAGATCGATTTCAAATTGCAAAGTTATATTTCTTATAAAAATTCGACTTCATATTGCATATTTGTCAGTGAGACTTACTTTAGTTACATGTGATCTTACAGAAATATGCAAATTAGGTCGTTTTATAACCGGAAGTAGGAAAGCCCGAAACGCACTCCAACGCATTCCATCTCCGATCGTTGCCTGCATTCTACAAAATCCTAAAATAAATATATTATTTGTGTGACTTGATAAATGAAAACGTTTTTATTTATAAAAATTAATGAAAACTAAAAGTTTTTAAAAATGTACACTTTTTATCAGACGTGATTTCAGTTAAAAAATATCTTATGTCTGATTCACGTCTGCCGTAGCACTAGTTTTTCAAGGTTTTAGAAGAGATATCAAAAAATTTTGTAGAATGCCACATACCGTTATGACGTATGCATTTTGTCGTAATTAACTGACACCAAACTAAATGCCATCTTAGCTGGAGTATAAAATGCAGAGCTTTTTAAAATCCTTACGGGGATTTAATATGGGAAAAGACACAAACACTCATTCCGGAAATACATCGCTGAAAAATCATGCGGGTTAAGAATATAGAATTGCGCATGACCGACTTTCCCATTTTCGCTGGCCAGGTAATATCGTCTGCAACTTGACAGCAAAAGGAATATATATACTGTAGGTCTAACAACGGCGATCTTACCTACAGCTGAATGAACTATTCCAGAATTTTCTACCCTAACCCGCATGATTACTACAGCGATGTATTTCCGGAATGAGTGTTTGTTTCTATTCCCATATTAAATCCCCGTAAGGATTTTAAAAAGCTCTGCATTTTATACTCCAGCTAAAATGGCATTTAGTTTGGTGTCAGTTAATTACGACAAAATGCATACGTCATAACGGTATGTGGCATTCTACAAATTTTTTTGATATCTCTTCTAAAACCTTGAAAAACTAGTGCTACGGCAGACGTGAATCAGACAGTAGGTGCACATTGATAGTTTATATTATTTATGCATTAATTTTACCTTCATTGTCACCCTTATTTCCGTTACAATCAAGAACTTTATATCCAAGTTCTTCAGCTGCATCGAAAAATTTATCGGCTACTTCTGTCATGGTGACGTCAGTGACGGACAGTGGCCCTTTCTTAGAATGATACTCTGGAAACAAAATATAATTGCGGTGTATATTTAATTTTATTGTAAGCATCAGTAACATACATGTTGTTATTAAGATTTCGAATTATTTTGTGTAGAAGATCATTATATCATTTTAAACAAGTGACAAGTGCGTTAAACGTCTTGAAATTTACTGTGAAAGTAAAAACACAGTAGCCTGCATTAATTATTAGTTTATTTATTATAGATATTTTGAAAAATTAAAATAATCTCTATCATGAAACTTTTGACGTTTAGAATTTACCTTTGTCTATTCCGGTTGTAGTGCGCATGTTTTCTGATTTCAGGAAGTACGGTAAAACGTCATCATATCCCCAGCCATTGCATCCATTTTGCTCCCAGAGATCATAATCATATCTACTTCCCCTTATATAGACTAGACCATTCAATAAAGTTGAACCACCGAGTCCCCTGCCACGTGGCCACAAACTGACCTTAAAGGCGGAAGTTAAAATCGGATCATTATAATGAAAGGAACAAAAAATAAATAAATTAATTAAAAAATTTAAAATAATAAAAATAATAATATAATAATAATGTAATTCAATGATTAGTCAACTTTAGATAGAACTATTTCATTATTGGTGTACTATTATTGGTAAATTTCTAATTGCTATTGTCTTTTACTTACGTTATTTTTTGTTGAAAAATGTGAGTATTTTTGTGGTACAGTTGAGTATTTCCAATCTGCTTCCGTTCCTTGGGCCGCGGGGGCATTCCATGGTATATCATACATAGGTTTGTTTGTCTCCTCCTCTCCCGCTTCCAGAAGGAGGACACTGACGTCATCTTCTGATAGACGATTGGCTAAAACTGAACCAGCAGCTCCGGCTCCAACTAGAGAGTAAATTAGAAAAAAAAGATTATCAGATATATATCCTGTAATAATCTTAGAATCTACCAAGTAATGCATCAAACAACAACGGATTACAAATCAATATATCGCAAGAACCACGGAAATTTATTGGCGGTCATGTTCTCGAAATAGAACAAAAAGAACAAAACATCCCCGAACTCTAACAAATGATCAAACAGAACAAAGTAATCTACGAGTACTGAGATAAACTAGATTACACCTACAGTATGCTAAAATTTGCTTCCGTTTGTACAAATTACATGTATTTGATTAAACAAAACCAACACGCATAAAAGTAAAATTAATTAATTAATTAATTCATTCATTAATTAATTAATAATAATAATAATAATAATAATAATAATACTTTTAATTCTTCTATTATTATTATTATTATTATCAGTATTATTATCATTGTTATTATTATTATTATTATTATTATTATTATTATTATTATTATTATTATTATACTACCAATAATATAATCGTATGTTGTGTTGAGTCTAGCTGTCACCGCTGGGATATCACGTGACCGGAAGTATAAACCAACACATATGGCGATTGACAGAGTTATAAATGGTATAATTCCGTTATTCATCGTTATTGTTCTGGAATAAAATGATTGATATCATTGATAAAATGTACAGTGAAAGTTTGGTATTGTTCATGTTCATACCTAAAACATATGATCGTGATTTATGCAAGATTGAATGCTTGTATCACCATTTAAAACATTTTTCACATTACTGATCTATTTCACAGTTTGAGTATAACCAAATGTACAATTTAAATATCCAAATATTCGTTTATAAAGATTACAGGTTACAAAATGTATGCCTCTGAATAAAATTTTGTCTGTTTTGATGAAAGTTTTAAACCCGTGACCTCCGAAAATTTGATTCAATTTAAATTCGCGTAACTCTCTACTTTTGTTCGATGTTTATTTCAACGATAATTATTTATAAACAGAAACTAAAGGCAATGTTGTTTAAAATGATGGAGGAAACCGAAGGGGTCGAAAAAATTCTACATCCAAAATTGTTTGAACATGCATTCTGACAAACTTTCTCACATTATAATTCATTTGATTCGGTATGAGCATTGTGATCAATAATGCAGGGGTTACAAACCATAAATTATTACATAAAAAAGGTAAAAAGCTACATCCATGTGAAATATATATTAGCATTACTTACTGAACTTAAACCTCCCATTCGTTATATGAATTAATACAACGGAGTACTATATAAGTATAAAGGATTAATAAGTAAACTAGACACTGAAAGATAAGCCTGAACAAAGAAACCAAAATATGTAGGTCGAGGATAGAGCTCTTAATAAAATGATAATAAAAACAAATATGTTGTCAGCAATTTTAAATCCATTGTTTTATACACCATCTGTCAGATTAACTGACGAGTGTAAATGATCGGTTGTTCTGTCATGTATCGACTTTTAATGTATTATTTATAAGAATTCAAAAAGTGATAAATGATAGTTTGTGTACAAACTTAGAAAACATCAGATCGTATTCACTTTTTTGAACAGGCCAAACAGAAATTGGTGGTATGTTATTTTACAATATTTAAGCAAGTCCTGAAGTCGGTACTAGTTTGTGAATGGCATTTCAAATTAATGCTTCACAAATCTGCTTTTTACTATTACTTTCCTTGCTTTTATTTTAAAAAAATTCTTGTAAGATAGCGGGAAAGGTGGTGTATATTTAACATTTGAACTGTTTTAAAATGGTGTTCATCGTCAGTATGAAGGCAACAACTTTGCGAGCAAACGGAATAACACGCGTTAGATAATATCAGATTGTTCAAAAAATTTTGTGGTGTGACACACTAGTTCTTGTCTGTTCTTTCAAAAACACCATTTGATTTCTTAAACTCCGTCTCTCACAATGTCAATATATTAAGGCGAATAGCAGCCAGGTGCCTATATATGTTATTTATTTGATTAATTTCTTTGATTTTATTTTGTGCATTTTAACCATTGAACCGTTCTTGTAAATTGCGTAAAAATGTGTTTTTCAAACTTGTCTCTAACATAAACAAAAAGTGATGTAATAGCCATGTTTGTTAACTATGGTAATGTAGTTCCGGATTATGTATCGCATTTTTCGTGTTTTCAAACACAGAGTGAGAAGGTATTTGTCGTTCATTGTCAATCATGAACACAACGACTCTCAAGCTTGCAGCTATGGGAATTTCACAAGGCAAAGGAAAATACTAGTATCTAGTATTGACAACATTTTTGTATGAATAAATTCTGAATAAAACTTTGCAGATAAATATTTGTTTGGTTTATCATACGTCGTTTATTTATTTGTTTTTTTTTTCGACAATCTCAGAATTATGCGTCTCCATGTAAGTCAGAGATTATAACACCATTTTCCCACTTCACCGAAGTTGATGTTAGTTGGTAAGAATATGTAGTAGTTATTTCCCCTACATCATTGATTCAAGCTTATTTTAAATACAGATAAAATTTCCACATTGTTTATTTATTAATTTTTTATTTGAAACAAAATAGAAATATCAAAGCAATAAGAATCCCCTATCCTCAGTTTAATAGAGGAGCTTAATGTTGTATTTAATAATGTAACAGTCAAATCATACACTTTTAATTTATAAATGTATTTTTAATATCTTCTTTTATAATTTTGTGCTGCGCTATATGTCTTCCTATTACCATGGTTGTATAGAGTTATCGTTCTTGTTTGGCAATGAATTTTGTGTTGTACTGTATACACTGTACCTGTTCGAGTGGTTGTCTAGAGTTATCTTTCTTTCTTGTTAAGCAGTAACCATTTCCTTTTATCCCCTTAGACCTTTTTCAATGGTTTATTATAAAACTTGCTTTTTTGGTCAGTCTTGAAATTACCAAGTGGACACCACATATGCGATTTTTAGTTACTTTTATTTACACATTTTGATATACATTTCCATCATGAAAAACATAACAAATTAGCATCAGATGTATAATATAAATGGAATTAAGTGTCCATATATTAAGTCTAAGGACAATATCCATAAGAAAAAATCTTTGGATTAAGCAGATACTCTAATTTTTTTATTTATTCATTTATTTATTCATTTATTTATTTATTTATTTGTTCTCAGATAGATAGATTGACAAATTCAGAATGATTTCAAATATATTTGATGTTCTTTTTATGCTTGAAACCTTTATATAGAAGCAGTTTATTACTTCCATATATTTTCATTTGTCTTGTGAAATTCCCATAGCTGCAAGCTTGAGAGTCGTTGTTATTATTACTGACAATGAATGCCAAAAAATTTTGTCACTCCGTGTATGAATACATATAAAATGCAATACACAATCCGGAACAGAGTGGTGTTTTTGATGGCCTGTTGAAAGAACAGACAACAACAGATCAGTCAAAACCATCAAACCACAAAAAATTTTTGAACAATCGTATCTTTAAAAATTCTTCCTACCTTGACAAAGCTGCTATATACCCTATTATTTTGAGACAATGTGTATTATTACACCTTATGTAAAAATCTAGCAATTTCATTGGATAAGAGCTATGTAACAATTTGTACTGTCACATAAAATTTATAATGTCACATAGCGATGCGCGTGACTATGTGACAGTACGTTTGTTCTAGTCGCCTCCCTTCACTGGATCACATCAGCGCTTTGAACAAAACATGTTTTCAGTTGTGTCTACGGCAAGCGTCTCATTGTTATTGATATTGTTTACATTCGTCTGTAACAACAACGGATGATGTTTGTCGAGGTTGGAAATGACTTTCTTGGCAATTTGTTAGAGTCTAAAGACTCTGCATCAACGAAACGGATCATGAAGCGGACCGTGGATATGTTTCTTAAATTTCTTGGCTCAAATGACTGTGGATTTGAGGCATTCCCAGTCGATAAATTGGATGAAAATTGGTATGGGCACTACTAAAGACGAAGGATGCACATCATGTATTGGTAAAATAAAACAAACATTCGGTGTAATAAAATAAATATTACATTTCTGACAGGGTGCCAGTACATATTGTCACCTCTCGAAAAGCATTGTCCGCCTCGGCTGTCGCGTCGGCAAACAATGCTTCCTCGAGGTGACAATATGTACTGGCACCCTGTCAGAAATGTAATATTTATATAATGGTACAACTTGTCAATCAAATTTGTGTCTCGCGCACGGCTGTTGCAAGGACTAGTTATTCCAAGCGCGTGCCGAGTCCCGAACTAATCTGGCGCGCGCTCCTTCCCGTTATTAGAGTTGTCCTTCTTGATTCAGGTCAAAGTCGGGTCAACAACATGTACAGCGTGAGCATGCTGTTTGGTCTTCTAACAACTTTTGTGCCGAAAAATCATAAATTTAGTTAATTGTATTCGTTGATATTTAAATTTATGTGATTACTTTGTCTATGGATTAATTATACGATCAAACAAAGACGCGTTTCTAACAAAAATGAAGCGTTTAACGCATATTCACATGCGGAGGGACGGTCTCATGACAATGAACTGATGTTGCCATCGGAATGACTGAGTGAATGAAAATCATTTGAAATTGTGTTTTCGTAGACGAACAAGTAAGTGTACTGTTTTAATATATGTGTAAGATGTCAATTATGACAAGATTCAGTATACAAATGTCTGCATTGATTTGAAAATCTAGTCGCGGAGAGAGAGAGAGAGAGAGAGAGAGAGAGAGAGAGAATGTGTTAACATCAAGTGCCTATCATGATAAACGGTTTGAAAAAAAGTCGAGAAAAAAATAAACTGTGGCTGAAAAAGAGATTAGCCAGTCTATTTTTATTTTACAAAAAAAAAAAAACAGAACACCCCTCACACAAACACACACACACACACACGACAGAGAGAGAGAGAGAGAGAGAGAGAGAGAGAGAGAGAGAGAGAGAGAGAGAGAGAGAGAGGTGGGGATGATTCCTGTTGCACCTTCAAACATACATTAATTTTTTGACTGAAATTACAGTCCCTTTGACTTAGGAATTTTAATAATAATAATAATTATAATGATCCAATAGAGAGAGAGAGATTTAAAATGTTTAACATTATTATAATATCTATTATTTTAGATAAAATTTTGCACATTTACATATACTGGCTTTAATAGGCCTATTTTCATTTTAATGTTTGGTTCACTTTTATATAAATTTGTGAAATTTATTAGATTTATTTAATATCATTAAAACTTATTTCTTTTTTATTTTTGCAGGTCTGATACCCAGGAATTTACCATTTGGAGATTTGGAGTGATTATCAGTATGACATAAATATCTACCATCAGTGTCTAGATATAATATATTCAAGAGTTAAAGGAGGATGTTTAATTTGATAAATCTTGTAAATTATTGAAAAACTTCAACATAGTGATGTTATTATTGTGAACCATTGACAAAGACTCTGAAGTTTAAAATTGTAAAAGTTCTTGAACATAGTCCTTCAAATTTAGAATATGAACTAATGCCTTATAACAAAGTTAAGGAGTAAAAACAAGATACATGTACAGCCTTTGGATAAACATGAAAGGTTTTATAAAAATACAATATTTCTGAAATATTTAAATATATATGAAATTTTACAATTTTTTATAATTAAAATTCAACACATGGTTATATGTAATTTTTTCTTTTTATTCAGAAAGGAAAAGTCCCTCAATTTAGGCTTAATATACCTGTATGCATGCAGGTGAATACAACACCCAAGTTGTCTGCTTTTTCATATGCTTAACATTAAAGTGCTCCTTTACATATTAACATGAATAAATCATTGGAAATGATTGCTGTCCAATTTGTATATAATTAATTTTTGTGGCCATCTTAGATGGAATTAAAAAACATGTGACCTCTGGCTGTATAAATCTGTTTAATTATGGCCTTTCAGATGAGCCACCAGTAACCTTTACAGCTATATGTTAATTGTTCAAGAAATACACATGGAACTGTTTTTGTGTATGAAGTCATGTTCAGTATTCTGTTCAGAGTGACATGGATGAATATGTGACATGTCTGATCTGATGTACCAATGGAATTCTAATCTGTTTTAATTCTTAAATGTTAATTATGATTACAACTTCAATTATTTTGCCAGTGATCATATGGAGTCATTGGTTGATTGGACTTTTGACAACCCCCTTTTCTACTTTTTTTTGTCAGTTCCACTGCAAAAGATGTTTTTGGTCAGTTCCATTGGAAAAGATTAAATACTTTCTACAAGAATTCTAGCCCCCCCCC
>JARBDR010000231.1:0-19478 GCA_029721355.1 Tegillarca granosa | reverse complement strand
AAACACTACAGTCAATGTTCAGATCATAATCGAAAAAAATTAAAGTTAAAACTTTGAAAACTTACAATAGATTTTGAATATATTAATTTTTATCAAGGAATTTCATTCAAAGCTTTAAGTGGCTTTAAATGATTGTTCAATCAAGCATTGAGACATTTTTTGAAAAATAAATGACAATTCTTATATTTACAATATTTTTCCTAACATTCTTTTTACCAAAACTTCTCGATTGCGTTATAACAATAAGAAAGAAAACCGGTATATACCGAATCTGTCGGCAATGTAAACATTCTGGGAACAGCCAATATGTCAATCAAAATAATTCCCGCCTTCTCACTGATTGTGTGACGTAATAGACGGTTTAAAAAATAGTACGCTGGAAACAAAAAAAAATATTTCATAAAATTTTATTCGAATAGACAAACAAAGTTACAAATTCATATTGATTGTTAAATTACAGCTTTTAAACGTTGAATTTGTACAAAAATCCCGATTGTATGGATGACAGGGTATTGGAGACATCAATGCGCGACGTTTTGTTGGACTGTGTTGTGCACAGGTCCGAGCATGGAACCATCACGTGATTATCAGTTGCTGGTAGAGAAGAAGAAGCATGGTCAGAGGCAGAGGGAATACGGCAGAAGTATTACCAGTGACAGTTGATGAAAGAAGCGAACTTAAAGCATGTTTTTGAATGGTCGAACAGTCGCGAGAGTAGCTCCTGACAGAAGCCTCATTCCGATAACCGCTCATAAACATTATCTGTTTGGTCTCAACACCGGCATCGCTCATAGCTTGTATGGTAGTGGCCCGCAAGCAGTGTGCCGTGTAGCGTTTAGAACACCCTGACGATGGAAATATTTTTAAGTATACAATAAAAATCGAAACAAATTTTTATTTATTTATTTAAAATTCAATATTTTTTCTTTCATTTTCAATGTATATTTAATTAAATAACACTATAAAATGTGATGGCTTAAATGTTAAAAATAGATTGATAAAAGTAGGTCACGGAAATTGCCTAATGTTCTAGATTTTCTACAATGAGTTCATCATAGGAATTCAATAGGTGTTGTAAATATTTTTTTTTTTGAAAAAATATTTATTTTGCTATAACGTGAAAAAAAACTTGAAAAAAGAAGAAAATATCGAAGTATGTACGTGGTTTTGTGAGATAAAAACAGATAGCTAAAAATAGGTCAGTTAGGGAAAAACCAGAAATGGTATTCATGCGCGATGTGAAAAACCGATGTTTATGCGAATAATGAAAACAAAAATCAAACTGGGTTCAACGTAGAAATTATTTTTCTATTGTAAATATACTGAAATACATTTTAAAATATATCTGCAATCATTTAAAGCCGTTTTTAATATTGCATTTCATTTGATGACTGTTCCATCCGATTTATTTTCACTTTTATCGTAACTTGAAAAGCATATTTCTATATTATAAATCATTTATAAAAAATTTAACACGTGTTTGTGTTATAAAGTTAAACATATCACAATCTGAACTGGAAAGTAAAATCATTCAAACATGTATCTTTACGATGTTAGGTTCTTTTTTAGGTGTTGACAATGCGCAAAAAGAGTATCATACACCTTCAACTGGTTTTTAAGACAAATAATTTGTTAGCATTTAATTTATTTAATTTTGACATTTAAAATATAAGGAAACATAGTAATGTTACATTCGTAGACATTTCGTTTAAACAGTAACACTTGTAAGGCAGAAATTTACATATAATAGGTTCAACTCCAGTTTTACAATCAGTTCTAAATTAAGTTTTTTTTAACTTAAGTTTAATAAATTTTACCCACTATTTAGAGAACTACAAAAACATTTTTTACCAAATTGAATTTAAAAGCTATAAACAAGAAATGATTTTAAAATGACACCTTATACTTCAGAACATCTTAAGACTTAACAAGATTTCAAATTTCCTATATTTAAGATAAGGAAAATCTTAGTTAAGAAATAATTGTGAAACTGGTACCAATTCTTCTGATTACAACTGTTAAAGCTGCATTAAGTTTTCCAAAGAAAAAAAAATTAAACGGTGCTAATCTAATAAATGATGTTCCGAATGAACAATGTTACATTTGATCCAACGATAAAAGCTCGAATAAATACAGAAATTACAGTATTTACCCATTTGGGGTCTAATATTAGAACATGGTTACGTCATCAAAACCCGGGTCATTTAAACACAACTTTCAAAATGTTGAAATACGATAAATTAAACACAGAACTTCGTTAAATTTGTCATTTGTGACTTAGTAAGGGAAAATAACACCATTTCAAATACATCTGGATATTAATGAAGGACAATTAATGCAATCTGTCACGTTTCACTTTCGATTCTAGGCTTTTCCGTACATCTGTGCGCATGCTCCAAGCTCATAATTACCATCGTAGAACACTGACCAACCGGTCAGAGGATTCCGTTTATTTACAGCTAAAAGAAATGAAATTTTAGAAAATGAATGTCACGGAACGTGGTTAGAAGATATCTACTTTTAAAAAAATATATTTTTAGAAAATCAAAAAAAAAAAAAAAAAAAAAATTCAGAAATTTGGTAAACTTAATGCAGCTTTAAAATAAAGATCTAATTAATAATTATTTAAGTTTAGTTTTTTAATTATTTTTAAATTTTTTTATTTATTTTATTATTATAAAGAATTAATCAGGACCAAAAATTATAAACAATTAAAAGCGTTAGAACTTGTATAAAAATAAACTACACCATCTTGCTAGTGGTTAAATTTTATAAAATCACTTCGGGTATTAGAATATCAGGTTGCTAAACCTTTTAATAAATTTCTTTGATAGAAGCAATAGATATTCTTGTACTTTTCTGTTATGAAATAAATTATGTTAGCTTTGATAAAGAATTTATAAGGTTATATATACTTTATTGCCAAATTTTGGCCATTTTATTTTTATAATTTCCATTTTATCAAATTAAACTTCAAAATGACTGTAACATCTTTCTTTTAAGTTTTGAACTAGAACTACAGTTCACTTTTTAATTTCTTACCCTTAATTTATTATTGATTACTATAAAATAATAGCGGTGAATTAAAAAGTTAACAATAATTTAATCAGGAAATTTTCACGTTTTGCGTAAATTTGAAAAAATAAAATTTTATGAATACTTAAACCTCATACAATTTATTTCACTTGCAATTTCTGTTATACGAAAACGCGACAACAAAAGTTCGAGCTTTTTCCGAAAGTAATTATTACGAAAAATTCGCTGTTTAAAATACAGTGAATGCTTTTGTTTACAATATTGTTTGACTCGTAAAACTTATATGAAATTTCTAACTTCATGTACTAGAATATCAATGTATGCATTTGAGATCCCCATAAATGATAATAAAGAGAAGATTAAAGTTATGATGTTATATGTCCAGCCAAGTGTCTACTATTATACTGAGGTAATAAGTTTTTCAGTAGTCAAGAAAACAGGGGTGCATTCGAAAACCCATTATTGTAGTTATTCAGAAGTTAACTAAAGACTCTCTCACACTAAATCTTCGTGGGTGGAATTTAATTAACGATAGTTAAAGGTACTGACAACCGTATGTCAACGCTTTAGATGGTAAGCTTTTTGGACTTTTTATGTTGCTTATTCTGGTTCGGCAAACATTTTGAGTATCTACATATTTCAAATTTTTGTTTCTGTTGAAGCCAATAATTTTGTATTTTTTTTTAGATTACGTCATGGTGAACCGCCAGATGTTATGTCAATTTGTTGTAATTTTAGTTATAGGTATATTCACACAAAGTGTCTTATCAACACCTCTTAGGTCTTTTGCTTCAGACTTGGAACCAATCGATAGGGAGGTAAGATTTTTCAAATATTTATATTAGTGATATATGCATTTAGTCTTTGTTTATTTTAGTTTCGAAAAAACTCTTTTTACTAACATGTCGTAGACGTTCAAATATCATTTTAGTTACAAGTAACTTGACCTTGGCCAAAAAAGTGACACATCTTTTTCTGACAGCTTTATGTCAAATTAAAAATGCAAAGTATTTGTTGTTATTCCACTTTCTTATGCATTAATATTTAAATGTTCTTTCTCAGATTTAATATGGTTAGAAAAATATTCAACTGTACTGTATGATATCAAAAAGTATGGTTTTAACGCCGTTTTATAAATTGGATCTTCTATAGAATTAGTGAAACTGATACATGATTTAACCTTTAGGTTTAGATTTTCTATGATACATTTCAAAATGTTAAATGTTTTATAAATGCTTTTTTTTCGTTATCAGGAAATGTTAAACGTAGCGGCACACATTGTGCGGCTAGCCATGTCATGGCCAGATAATTCCAGGCTTGAAGAAAAACGAAATGCCGGGACAGTTGATACAGTGTGGCATCTTCCAGATATTTTATCGCATGGAAGATAGACAACAATCGATCTGTAGGTATTTTAATATAAGAATGATATTGTTATATATATTCATTCCTGTATTTGATTAGCCTTAAACTATGTTACCTCTTAATAAGGTAGAAATCTGTAACATAAGTTTAATCTGACCTGGAATTTTATACTATTTGTCCTCGTGTTATCCCAAATAATTTCCGTGCTCCTAAGAAATGATTCTATTCAAGTTGTAGGCTCTTCGTTTTTCTCTGCTTTTAAGGGTTACATATCGATGAATTTGGTCGTTTTTGTTTTTAATAGTCATTTCCATTTCTTTTTTTATTTTTAAAATTCCACAACCTTTTTTGTGTACTTCCATATAACTGCCCTCTTGACTTTAAACTGCAATTTTTTGTATAACAATTATAGAAAAATTAGAAAAAAATCATGTTTCAATAAATGTGTAATTATAGCGATGCATTCTTTATATTTTCAGCGGTTTCTCATTAATTTGTGTTATGTATTTACAACCCCTAAACGGGTACCACTGCTGGTGGAGTAATACCCGACGGTATCCATAATTCAGTAGGAAGTACTTTGTGCTGTCAGAAAATATACCGTTTAGCGAAATTTTAAGCCGTCTTAATTTTTGAAATTTAGTCAAAACTAGGGTTTGTTCCCTCATGCAAAGCATTCCTTAGCTGGATGTGGATTCATATAAATTTGGAACTTAAGGTTCATTAATTTTCACCTATATGGCTTATGTTTTTATCTATAAAACTTTTTGGTCCCTAGTGTCTCTGATGAGGAATGATTTTCCGACATGTAAATATATGGCACATCAAAATTAAACAGGTATTTTTGTTATATATTAAACGCTTTAAAAAATATATTTTACTTTTCAACTCGCATTTAGCCTTAAAACAAATTAATGATTTAAAATTTATACAATGTGTTTGATATGCTGAAATATGATTTCTAAAACTAACAGCTTGTTTTTTGTGTGTAGAAAGTAAAAAGATTTGAAATATGTCTCATGAAAGTGTTATAACAAAAATCGTTGATAAATTATTTCTTTCATTTTCTTCTCAAACAGAATTGCAGTTTTAGAAAAGATCCTCGTTAAGGCATACAGAGCGGGTTTTTTCGCTAGGTTTTATTGTTAGACAAAGAAGTTTTAAAAGCATCTAAATCTCATAACCCTACAATACAACATGTTATGTCATGTGCTTCATTTTTATAAATTGTCTCTTGTAACTATAAAAAAATTACAAATAAAAATAAAATTGATTATTTTAACAGGAAAAATACGATTCGGTAAAGACGTTTAATTCAAGCACAAATTTTGCTTGCAATAAATCGTGATAATTACAAATCCAATTGTGCTTGTTGCGTTTTAATCTGTAAGTGTCCTAAAAATCTTTTGCAGAGTTAACTTTTAATATTAATTTCCGTCAGTTAATATTTAACTATCTAATTAGTCATTTTCTAATTGTACTAGAAATTTTATTACTGCTTTCTGTCAGCCCTTAAATTTATTCGGCGATTTACTCCGATTTGAAATTAAATCCGATTGATGATTTAATGAATAATTAAAATTCCGTTTAGTTTATCGATAGTTAAGCGTTTCCTGATTAATTGGCAAATAAAAGGAGGTGAAATTGTTCAAAAATAACCATCATGAATGAAAGACTTTGTAATAGGCAGGTTTTATTTAATTATGATCTCATCCTCTGTCACATTTCAGTAGGCTTTTCAAGTAGATGTGAAACTAATGAATTCTAAATGTTCATCTACCAAATACAAACTTACCCGTCTGTGATCAAATCAAAATCAAAATCCTAAATGCAAATTAAAACTGTGAAAACTAGCAAATGAAGTGGTTGGAAAATTGAACTTCCACAATAATATTTGTAGTTAATAAAGATTGCACAGTATGTTAAACACACTTTATGATAAATGAATTTTCGGAATGACACATATAACACATCAAAATTAAACAGGTATTTTTGTTAAATATTTACTACCCCTGAGCGGGTACAGCTGCTGGTGGAGTAAAACTTCCCGAGGGTATCTATAAATTAGCAGGCAGGCTGTCAGAAAATATACCATGTAGCAAAATTTTCATGTCTTACTTTTTGAAATTTATTTTCAAAAATAATTTTTTGTTCCCTAATGCAAAGCATTCCTTAGTGGAATTTGGATTCATATTATTTGGGAAATTTGGATTTATTTATTTTGAAATGTTTGGAACATCTTTTTTATAAAACAACTTTTCGGCCTCTGGTGTCACTGATAAAGAATAAATTTCTGAAATGTGCACATATGGTACATCAAAATTAAACATGTATGTTGTTAAATACAAAGGTATTGAAATGATTTAAATAATGATAGATCATTAATCACGCATTGTTGCCTTCTGTGCATTAAATACCGCCGAGCACATAGATAAGTGCGCCTGTAAATGTGTATCAGTTTATACATACTATGTTTATGTAGAATATAAAAAGTTTTTAGATTTAATTCTTAATGAAGTTTAAACATTGATAAAATTTCACTTTTTTGAGAAAAAAAACATATCTTTAAACGGAACTTGCGTGTGCAAAATCTCACAGGGTTTTTGCTGAATCAGTTAAATATGAAACATAAACAAAGCATTTTTTTTTTTGGGGGGGGGGTTGGAAGGAAATACATAAAACAATAATACCTGTAACAAATACATTGTATTTGTTTGACACAGAAGTGTCACGGACGAATGAAAGAGTGAATGAATTGATTGATGGTGACACCAACACAAAACTTGACAGATGTAAATTCATTTTGAACATGATATAATTTGTAACTTAAACTTTTGTTTTCTATTTCAGATTTAAGTTTACAACAGTATATAATTTGGATACTAGACTTGTTTCACTTATGATGGCAGATTCTTGACATTTTTGCATTCCGAGTGTAAATGGAATCGGCGGCAACTACATTTTTATTTAATAAAATTAATTTTGAAGGATTTATTTATAATTTAAAACTACTTTTAAGATTGTTATCATAAAAACAATTGACGTGTCAGTTCTGGTTATTAAAAGCTGGTCAACAAAATGTAAAACATTTTTGCTTGAATCAAGGATCTTTGAATAAGAGATAGTAAGAAAATTCTTGATGCGCAAAGCAACTATTAACTTTACTGACATTTGCGTTTATGAGTTTTCATATGGTAATTTCTGAATACTTTGACTTATAAAAATTCGAAAAAAAATCATCTATCAGTGATATTGGTGGTGACAGGCATTATTTTTCAGAAGCCTTCAGTTTTGACATCCCTCTTGTGAAAAAAACCAGATAAACTAACTAAACTTAATGCGTATAGATGATATGAAATACGCCAACGCGGGTTTGAAATCAATGTTCTAAAAATGTTAGGGGCATCAATGACTGCTTTGAAGCTCCCCCTCACCGTATCTTAGTGTTTGTTAACGTCTATATTCGAGTCTACTTTGGGCGATTCTAGTGTAAACAAATTTGTCAGTTCGCATTCCGAAGGTCGGGGGGGGGGGTTCTCAGGGCACTGCTAGTCCCTTTCACATCCAAGAACTGACCGCCTCAATGTTTGTGGAAAAAATCTCGACCACAACTCAATTTAATTTTAAAATGCGTTATAGAATTTTAGATTTAAGCTATAGTTTCGCGAATTTTGTTGCATGTTTATGTTTTATTCAATTCAGTATTATTTCATATCAGTTTTAAAAAAATCAGTTGTATACATGTATACTGCAATAGGGAATCATTAGCCAAAAACTTTTAAATAGGAAAAGTCTTGTGCATTTATTAAATTGGAAAAAGATGAGAGGTGTCTCTTGACAACCACAATCATCTCTATTTACCCATGCAATCTGTACATATGCCCTTTATATGGACGAATCGCCTATAGTGTTGGTATACACGAGTTCCAAGTTTAACCAAAACTAAAAAAAATAAACATTATGCAGCGGACATGATCTAACAAAGACGGACATACAAACTTAGTTTGCACGTATAGTTAAACAAATTTAGATTACGCATGTCCAAATTTGCAACAAGACACTAGAGACAGGCGTAGTAACAGATATCTGACTACACTTGCTAAGTAATAAGATATAGTAACCAATTGTTTGAAAACGAAAAATAATCATACTAAGGAGAGCTAATAAATAAATGGAATTGTCAAGACTGTTTAAATTATATATCTAGGCGCGAGTTAAGAAATGGCAGGTAAAACCGGAGCACTGTCAATTTTTTGGCACTAATATCTACCCGAATTGGAATCAGAGGAACGTCGAGTCATAAATCGGTGCTTTGGAACAGACAGCAACCGGGACAACTGTAAAATTAAATTTGTAAAAGTTCGGCGGTTATCTCTCTAGTAGTCATGTTTCTTATATCGTTTTTGAACTGACCAACGTGATACAGGTACAAATGATAATAATCATTTCACAAACCACGAATCGTTATTATCGTAAATTGACTTTAAAATGACATGTAACATGCAAAGTTTTAATACTTAACAAATTGTTACGTAAATCTATATTTTAATGACGAGTTCTTCATTCTTTCCTCGTACAAAATATCAAACTTTTCATTTTGTGAAACAGTATACCAGTTCTTCCAGTCACCGATTTCACCTAAAAGAAAAAAAAGAATAGGATGTAAAACCTATCACCAGTGTGCATAACCATTTTTGAAAGACACATTGAAATAAAACAAGCATACCAGTCCTTGAACAAATAGCATAAATGATTAATGCTAAAAACATGTATTTGGGTTTATCAATTGTCATTGGAACAAACAACAAGAAACATCGAGAAAACAAAATTAAACAAGACATGACAACCAAGGATAAGATGACATATTGAGAAAACTGATTAAAAAATCCCTAATTTCGAACACCTAAATTATCCAAATGTGTGATAAAGTACCTCTAAAATTCACATGATTAAGCAAAGCTCATAAGGTATTGTTAAAAAGCAATTAAAACATATTACAAGTTATTTGGTGGAAACATGAAATTAACAATAACTCCGTTTGTTTTCGGTCAACTTGGGTTCCTACACCATCCAAAAAACTGACCGCCTCGTTATATGTAAAAAAAATATTGACTTCGTAAAGTTCTAGTTCTCTTCTATAGTCAAAAGGCATTGCTTAACATTAAATTTCGATGTGATCCCCGATATGTAAACTCACATTAGAAGTTAGGCCTTTGTTTTGGTGACAGCTAATGTCGTATGTACAACCTGATATAGCTTCCGACCTCAAAAGTACACTATTTAGTAAAGGGATATTTGATATTCAACGAGAATAAGCTAAGTTGAAGGAGCCAGGTATTTTTCAGGCATGACCATTAAGCAAAAGAGTATTCTACACAGTTCAACTGCGGCTTAAACAAACCACATGTACTTTAGATCTTGAACTAGAAATCTGAAAACTCAACAATTTGGTTTTTTTGTGTAATATTGTCCATAACATTTTTATATCAAATCAAGAAATATAGTTCCTACCTTTTCTGTATAAATTATTGGACGTGTTCTTTGAAATTTTGGCAATATCGTCTGAAGGATTTGTTGTTTTTTCTTTATATAGGTTTTTAAATTCACATTTAATTGCAATGCTTGAAAAAAGGTCAGGCTTGTGTGGAAGTTGTAAAAATCTAGATATTTTCTCCACGTTACCAGTCAGGTTCTGTTTGAAATATAGAAGAAAACAAGTGATAGATATTAATTAATTGAATAAGACACGGATATAAGTCAGAAAACAGGTAACAAGGACATAATTTATCTGTTATTTAATAGAAATACTATGAAAAAAAAATGCTTTCAAAATTTCACCATTAAGAAACATAATATTCTTTTTTTAAATTTATTTTAAAATAAAACACCAAACGGTTTTCTATCATAATTTCCAATCATCAAATTACTTCAGTTCTCTGCATACCATTTTTGCCAAGCACTCGCCATTTAGTAATAAAAGTCACGGGGTCCTTCGGATAGGACCTTAAAAACTGACGGCCCGTGTCACGGCAGGTGTGGCACGTTCAAGAACCTTTCTTTCACTTTGTCCCAAGCGCACTGAAAATGGTAAAAAATTCACTTCACCTACAACTGGTGACGTCTCGATATAGGTGAAATATTCTTGACTGGGAGGTAAAACCCCATTAAATAATTAAATAAATAAGAAAAAAAATCTGTTCACACCATTTATTTTACAACTTCCGACTTGTAATGGCTTTTTACATAAAACTAAAAAGGTCCATTCAGAGATTATCACAGTTACTCCTTGGAGATTCTTGTGTGACCAAATGGTTTAAAACACCAGTTGACGGATCATAGTACCTCCAACTGCCCAGGTCTGCTTAAAAGTAGTCAAGATCGAATTGTTTAAAGATTTGTCAGTTTGCTTTCCAAAGGTCGTCGGTTTTGTCGGTTTCCAGGAAGAATTAAAGCTGCATTAAGTTTTTCAATTTTCTGATTTTTTTTTATTTTCTAAAAATATATTTTTTTAAAAATAGGAATCCGTGAGATTCATTTTCTAAAATTTCATTTCTTTTAGCTGTAAATAAACGGAATCCTCTGACCGGTTGGTCAATGTTTAACGATGGTAGTATGCACACAGATGTACGGAAAAACCCATGAATCGAAGGTGAAACATGACAAATTGCATTAATTGTCCTTAATTAATATCCAGATGTATTTGAAATGGTGTTATGTATCCCTTACTAAGTCACAAATGACAAATTCAACGAAGTTCTGTGTTTAATTTATCGTATTTCACCGTTTTTAAAATTGTGTTTAATGACCTGGGTTTTGATGACGTAAACATGTTCTAATATTAAATCCCAAATGCTGCATCTCGCTGGGTAATTACTGTAATTTCTGTATTTATTCGAGCTTTTATCGTTGAACCAAATGTAACATTGTTCAAAGAACATCATTAATTAGATTAGCACCGTTTTATTTTTTTCTTTGGAAAACTTAATGCAGCTTGAAACACTTGATATAAGTGAAAGGATATTGAATGGCCATTACGTCACTACCATCTGTAGTCTATAATTACGAAAGCAATTGAGTTTTCAATGTTAATGCAGTCATAGTAAGAAAAGTTTGTACTGTGTTAGAGATATCTGATATTAAACTTTAACCTGATTATTATACAAATACAACAGAAATAAATTAAATTCCAAAATATAATAGTCACCTAGTCAGTACTGATAGTCGTCACTTGAAAAAGTAACTTATTTTAGATATCCGAAAACAACTGGAGCTGTAACTCAGCTACGGACATCGACACCTTGAATTTGACGCAAATATATACACGCAAAGACACCTAATGCTATAACATTACTTACAGATTTGAGATCTTCATACTGCAATGTTAAGACAGATGGCGACTTTATCTCTTTAAAAATTTCTTCCCATCCAATGGTATGATCAAACCAATTACCATATGGAACTTCAACAAAGACAATTATAGTAATAAAAATAAATAAATAAATAAATGAATTAATAAATAAATAAATAAAAAAATAAGCTTTTAGTAACAACATCATACCAAGACTTTATAGACATAAAATACAGAGTGTTTTGCATTTATTCGGAATCTTGACAATGATTTTATAAAAGTTATCTTTTTTTACTGGTTCTAATTTATCTATTGTGAACATTTTCCTGTATTTGGTTATTTTTTCAATATATCTAGACATCATCTGTCGTCTTAAGCTTAAGCGACATATAAAATGCAGTTACTATGGAGTAACCGATTGCCTAAAACGCCAGCCCTTTAACCCATTGCGTTGACGTCTTATCGAAAAGACGGCAGGTAAAGGGTTATTTATTTATTTATTTATTTATTTATTTTACTTTTTGTCGATTACACTTAATCGGCTGACTGGTCGGCGATGTTCATTTGTCTTAAACATTTCAGGTAAGTACACTAGCAATCTAAAAATAATCTTAATTGCGGCATTTTATGTTGCAAAGTCGAACAGAAACACACACTGCATGAACTTACAAGTTTATATATATGTACCTTCACCATCTATGAACAGCTGTAGAAAATCATCCCATGAATGCATTGTAATTAATGAAACTGATATTCTTGAAAACATTATGAAGGGAAACTACAATATCTTTAGGGTTTCTTGAGACGTGAATGAGTTTTGCTTTCTCTGTAATTTTAGGTGGTAAGAAACTGTATGGTAAGTGCGAACAAAACACTCTCGGTGATGGCATGTTTTCTAAACGTTCTGCAGGAAGTATTTCTAGAAACGAAAATAACTCCACATACTCGGCTTTCCCGTTCAATAGCATCCGAACTATTTCATGTGTCCAATTGGTCCCTGCAAATCAAAAAGGACAAATTAAAATTGCTTTTAAAGGATTAAAGTAGAGGACTGTCAACCAAATGTTACAACTTCAATGATAAAACCAAGAACACCCCTTAATGAAACACATGGTAAAAGAAAGAAAAGGTGAAATGTTCAAACAAATGGGATTTACAGAGTACTACCTGATGCTACAAATTGATTTTACGGAACTATTATTTTAAATAAAAATGAATATGCTAACACAAAATTTGAACATATCCATTTATCTCGTAAACCTTTTTTTTAAAAAGTCATCTTTAAAATTTTTACGAAAAATGCATTTAAAAGTAGCACATGACACGAACGTTACCGGATATCGATCACGTGGACGCTGTCGAAGTTTGTTGAGTGAGCGAGTTTTTAAGCCCGCTAGAAAATATTGAAAGGTACAATAGTATCAACAAATCATTGTAAAACGAAGTTGATCAAAGTTATATAAGAACCAAATTAGATATTCTGACAACATGGATGAATAAGATGGTATACATACTTTGGTGGGGTCGGACCGTGTATATTATTTTACGGCTGGTTTTATTAAAGTTTAAAGAAAAAAGAAAGAAACAGTAATTGCAGATAATAGCCTTAGTCATCTGATGCCTTTTTATATGCATTCTGAAATTGAACATGATATTATTTTTTTTAATATTTAAAATGAATACAACTAAATGAAAAATACATTCTAAAACAACGGCATAAATTATTTTATCAGTGTCTTGGAGGACATAAGAAAGAAACAAAATACATCAGAATGAAAAGAAAGAGAACTAACTATTCTTTTTTTCGAACGAATGACAAGTCAAAGTCATATGGCTAGAGTACACCATTACTTGAGACGGGTACACCAGATAAACATTCAGACTACAACCTCAGAAGAGGACCTCTCAACATGCTTATAATCATTATAACCTATATTTAACTTACCTGATCTAGGGTAGGTACAAATATATACGTCATCTTCCCGAACAATAAAGTCTTCTTTCAGGTACTTGCAATGTTCAACAAAGTTATCCGGTACTAAAGATGTCAGATAGAAGTCTGCATTTGGAAAATTTTTTATAGGAAGTTCTATGCCTCGTACTACTTTTGTTTTCAACTCTGGTACTAAATTGGAGGTAGCCATATTTTACTTTTGCTACGGCGTAGATAGGCGTTAAAATGGCGAGCAGGTCATTATTCTACAAACTTGATGTGGCCCTTTAACTCTGAAAAGGTATTTGGTGTTGAATTTAGCCAGTTGTAAGAAAATTCTTATGATGTTAGGATATAAAATTTTACTTACAGGCAAACCTTTGTATAACTCATATCTTAGCAATTAAAGAGACACAATCATAGGTTATATCAACAAAATATTTTAATGAAAGGTCATCAGACATGTCACTAGATACCGGTTGTTCATATTAAATAAAACAAAAGATGACCTACCGATAATAACGCCCATTATTTCTGTGTGTCAACGTACACCGGAAGTTTCGACGAGCGACATTAAAATATCAACCAATATACGATTGTTTCTATTTAGACATACCGCAAAACCCGTACATCATACAGGCTATTGCTTAATAGAGTTTTTTTTTTTTTTTTTTTTTTTTTTTTTTTTTTTTTTTTTTTTATTTTAGAGGCACATCTTTTTGTCAAAATGAAATAAGTAATTGTTCGATAATGGAAATAATGAAGGAAAATAAACAAATAAATAATAGACTTTGCCTAATTTGAGTTTTAAAACAGGTAGATCATGTTTATGTGTAAGCTATGTATGTACTACTGTTTTTTTCTGTATTTAATACCTTTAATTAATAGCCTTTAACTTCTAAGATTATAAGATTTTGAAAAAAAAATTAATTCTTTTGAAATCCAATATCAGAAAAACGTGACGGTCATTACGAATTAAGGTGTAACAAGCGAATCACAAGAGATTTTAATTTTTGCAACTTGACATGTAGCTACATGTATCTTCAGTATAAGTTAAATTATTTTGAATTTCACGTGAAACTCCATTTTATTCGGTTACACTTTCTTGTGGTTAAATCGGTAGAGCATCGAACTCCAGACCCAACAGATGTCAGTTCGAATCAATAGGTAAGCCACTTCTCTTCAAATTGCTTCTAGGTACTAGATATTAGGGTATCGTACTAAGTCAGCAACTTTTGAAACTGCTGTTTCGGTTACCAAATTTAACCCCACCTTACACTCCCATTCCTTGTTTAAAGTCACATGCAAACCTTATCGCTAGCCCTGTCCACATCGGGGTTGTTTAGTGTGCCCTGCTGACTGAAATTGTGGCTGCTGAAATCTGCTTTGCTACATACCATCTCCTACTAACTGTTGAACTATTTATACAACATCAATAAAGGCTATTTGAATAGTAAATGTGCAATCTAAAAGCCTACGTAGATTGCTTAAGAACATAAAAACTAAATACTTAAGAGAGGCACTAATATCATAAGTCATAATTGTGATCCAATTCCTGCATACTGCTTACCTCGAGTCTTGCGATATGAGCTTAGTTCTAGAGTATCACCCTAAGAAACATTTGTGATAATTCCATGAAATTCTTTCAAAGCATCAGCGAGTTTTTTATGTCCAGGCAAATTATCTACACGATTTTCAATTCACACCCTCCAGGACCTTGCCCATGAATCGGCCTTAAAGATAGTACTTTATCTAACTGCAATGATAGTATAGGAACTATGAATATCGTGTAACAAATTTGCAAATTTATGTATGATTTTTCAACAAAGCAGCAATGAGTGATGAGCCGGATATACTTTTTAAACAAACATAAATTCATTGACTTTGGTCAAGGTTGTGACCCATGACTGAACTATTAAAGTTTTAGCAAATTTCGTAGATTGCGAGGACACAAATTTTTCAAACACCATCTTTGAATTAGACATTCAAGATAGGACTCATGGCTCATTTTATGCTATACTATTCTATGCTCTACATTGTTATGTTATGTTTTGTTTTCTTATGTTATGTAAAAGTTTATTACATAATAATATAAACATAATTATTATTATTAAATTATATTATATTTCATTATTTAGTATAATGTTATGATATGTGAATGACTTATATTATATTATATTATATTATATTATATTGTATTATAATATTATATTATATTATATTATATTATATTATATTATATTATATTATATTATATTATATTATATTATATTATATTATATTATATGATATCATATCATATCATATCATATCACATTACATTAGATTATATCGTTTATATGTGAAGTTCTTGTATATATATATATATATATATATATATATATATATATATATATCTATATATATATATATATATATAGATATATATATATATATATATATATATATATATATATATATATATATATATATATATTACATATGTTAAACATATTATATCATTATTTTTTTTAAATATTATTCATTCTATAATTATTTATATTTTTATATTAAGACTTTATAAAAAGTGTTTCTTTGTATAACTATATGTTTTTACGTATTAAAATACATTCCCTTATTTGACTGTTACGGTCTAAAAAATAACAAGAAAGAGTCCTACTTTTTACCCCTAAGGTAGAGTTCCACATTTTTAAATGCAAATACAACAGCGAATTCCAGTTTTTCACCCTTAGCGTTCTGTTCAACATAATATAAATATACAAATGTAGATCAGTAGTTTCAAAGTTACAGTTTTGGTAGCGACAATGTGGCTTCTGTTTCACGCATTAATCATACAGTTATGTACTTATTTTGGACTTATATCTGGAAAGCCGCCTAATATTTTATTTATAGTCGCTGATGACTTAGGTAAGCTATATTTTATACTTTATTCATGTCTGAGTATAACAGGACTAGCCCTGTCGTGGTTTATACATAAAAACAGTAGAGGGATTGACCGGGGATGCCCTTTTTCTTTCTCAAATCCAGCGTATTCTCTATTTTACTTGACTTCTGCTGTTATTTCATCAACCACATACCCCCCCCCCCCCCCAAAAAAAAAAAAAAACCCACGAAAGAAAAATCAAGTCACACATACATAGATGTAGTTTAGCCGGTTTTATCTTTCATCTCTGTAATTTATATAGACCTGAAATACATGGCTCCGAACGGCTATTTTATAAAACTGATGTTGCCGTTTCGGATCCATGATGCCATCCTATGTAAAAACAGGGGAAATTACATTGACCTACATGCAGGTTATAAACTTCTTATAATCACAGGGTTTCCTCGTGTTTTGAACGACTTCATTACATATTGCCCTACCAGAAACATTAATGAATCTTTCCGCGACGGTTATTCAACAATATCTAAGCTTTTAATCCATTTGTGTAAGCCAGTGCCGCAAATGTTCTTTGCGGGTCGCCATGTTTTAAATATGTATGAATGTATAATAAGAAAAAGCCGTTCGGAGCCATGTATTTCAGATCTATAATTTATACAGAAATCTAAAATCTGTTACTTGTGTAACCATTGATTTAACAGTAACGTTTCATTAATTATGTGAGGATTTAATAATAGCTCCACTAGATAAACACGCACTAATTGATCAATATGATGTGAGCCTTGTATTGAAGGAGGTTAACATCGAAGTCCATTTTGAGCCCTACTATTCAGGGGCGGATCCGTAATTTTACAAAGGGAGAGGAGGGAGGGGGGCGTAAGAGCTGAAAACTTAAAACTCGAACCTCCTATGGGGAAAATTTTGAAAAAAATGACACAAAATCCTGCATTCTGGTGCAATCTAAGCTGCATTATAGAGAAAAATATTTTTCATTCAAAGAGCTTGCTTTGGTATAGAAGGAGTATGCACAAAAATGCATTAATAGAGACATAAAGAAAGCTGGATACGCCCCCTTTAGTCCGTCTCTATTAACGCCATTATGCCCCCTTCATACGCTACACTTAAAATTGTTGGTGGCGGAATTTCAAAGTGGCAGGCAGAGCCTTAGGTATGACCAACCAATCTGGAATGCCTGTCTCTATCAGGAAGATAGAAAGCATATAGCCAGTAAGGTTTGGTGTTTCACGGTAAAGAGTACATTCCATTCTGACCAAGGATCTAGGAATGAGAAGGCTTTCAGTCCGTTGGGTACCAGACCGTAGCACAGAAGCAAACCAGGTGCACTTTATCGTATACTGGTCTCAATATTTTAGAAGTCAATCATGCTAACTTTGTTCAGAGATTCAGAGATAGATGAAACTTGGGTTCATAAATCCACGCAATCCATGCATTAATTTCGAGGCAGATACGGTAAAATATTAAACTCAAGCGCCGTTGTCAAAGTGTATTACTCTACCAGGACAATCTTCCTGTTTACAAGTCTGTTATTGCCTTGGCTTTCGTTAAAAATTATGGCCTGAAATTGATTGAGTCTTAAATTTATTGAACATCCGTCTTATTTACCTGATCTCGATCAAACAGTCTATTTCAAAAACTGAAAAAAACACGTTCCATTTCCGGTAAAAATCTACTTTTAGTTGGGTGATGACGTGATATATGACGTAGATGGCTTTCTGAGTTGTTGAAGCCCTCGTACATTGCTGGGAAAAATGTATAAAAGATGCTGAATGCGGTAATGTTGAAAAATAAATCAATATTTCCACCAAAATTCAAACCCTTATGTATGAGGCTCACAACATATTAATCAACCATCGTACATCTGTAAACCGGCAAACCACGGTCCTGCGTTTCTCTGTGCTGTCAAGGTTGTCTATTCCTCGCCTTTGTCTCGCACGATTTAGAACTGACTTTTCCTAACTTCTGCGTTGTCATAAAACGCTATCAATCTTCTAAATTGCTCAAGGGATTGTTTGTTAAAACAGTATTCACTAACAAAAAAAAAAAAAAAACATTCTTACAACGAATATCAATGCCTTTTGTATTTAGCTCCGAAGAACTGGTAAACTCTCTCGCACTAGAATCTGTTCGGATGGGAATAAAATTTGTGATGCACAATAATGTGACCCAAACCTATCTTCCGTTTGCGGTGCCGCGGCGGTCGAGTGGTTAATACGCTAGCCCTCGTACCTTATACATCTTAACACTATAACCTCGACCCGAAGTGATGCAAGTTAAAAAGATTGTCCTTGCCGTAGTCCTAAACCTTTTAATTCGGTACCTAGTATAGTGGACAAGTATTTATTATAATAATAATAAATAAATAATAAATAAAATAAATAAATAAATAAATAAATAAATAAATAAATAAATAAATAAATAAATAAATAAAAATAAGATAATAATAAAAATAATAATAATAATTCCATTAAAATGATTTCATTATCTTTGTTATGTGTTTTAGGATGGAATGATGTTGGTTTCCACAATCCGGATATTATATCTCCAAACATTGACAGATTAGCAAAAGAGGGCGTTATTCTAAACCAATCCTATGTGCAACCAGTTTGTTCACCGTAAGCACACTAACTTCCGTATTTTTTGTCTGTTTGTTTTGTTTTGCTGTTTTTTTCGTTTTCGTTTTTTTATTCAGAATTTCTATATCCCAGACGGCTGCATATTTAATTTTTAGCTTATTGTAAAATTAAGACGATAAATATATTTAGTTTACCACAACGAGAGTAATCTTGATTCAACTTAAACGTGTATCACTACCGGATGTTCGACTCCAACTGTACTCAGTTGATAAAAACTTTCCTTGCCGTAGCTAGACCCTTACTGGTGACTCGGTACCAGTT
>JARBDR010000230.1:51480-232208 GCA_029721355.1 Tegillarca granosa | reverse complement strand
AAAAAAAATTTTTATAGTGCCATTGTTTCTTACATACAAGTATTTTTCTTGTCAGTCATAATTATTTTTGAAATGAAAGTTGTCCAGATTTTTTTATTTCTAAAACAAAAAATCTCCCTTATAGGCAACCCTTCTAAAACTGAAAGTTGCCAGGTCATTTTCTAGAAATGGGAGATGTAGATTATTAGCCTAGGGGTTTAGGTAGTGTAAGAATGGTACAAATGCCAATGCAGGGCTTTTTGAAGCTCACCTGATTAACTGGATATGTCAGAAATATTTTGAAAAAATATATTAATGCATAGAAAATTATATAATCAATAAATGGACACAAAGCTTATAATTTTTCTTGCATTTAAAAAATCCCTAAAATATTAAATTAAAAACAATTGCCCATTGTTTTAACAATACACTAATATTGGTGCTTTGTACATCCATTTTATAACTGTCAAATTGGTGAAGTTATAAGTCAAATGCAAGTTAAAGGACATAACTGGTTCTCAGAATATCGACCCTGTCTACAAGGGTCACCTGTCAACAAAGGCCACTTTTAGCCAGTCCCTCAAGTGGCCTTTGTAGACAGGTTTTACTGTACATATTATGTGCTGGTGTAACCAATAATTAGCACTAGTCTGTGCTGGTACACAAATGGTCACTTAAGAAAAAAGTCTATTCTACAGAGAACTGGTCATTTTCCTTTCTTGGTACATACTATGTGCTGGTGTAACCCAATAATTAGCACTAGTCTGTGCTGGTAGAGGAATGGTCACTAAACAAGAGAAAGAAAGTCATCTCTACAGAGATATGGTCATTTTCCTTTCTTGGTACATACTATGTGCTGGTGTAACCAATAATTAGCACTAGTCTGTGCTGGTAGAGGAATGGTCACTTAACAACAGGAACAAAGTCATGTCCAAAGAGAACTGGTCAATTTCCTTTCCTGGTACATACTATGTGCTGGTGTAACCAATAATTAGCACTAGTCTGTGCTGGTAGAGGAATGGTCACTTAACAACAGAAACAAAGTCATCTCTACAGAGAACCGGTCATTTTCCTTTCCTAGTACATTCTATGTGCTGGTGTAACCAATAATTAGCACTAGTCTGTGCTGGTAGAGGAATGGTCACTTTACAACAGAAACAAAGTCTTCTCTACAGAGAACTGGTCATTTTCCTATCCTGGTAAATACTATGTGCTGGTGTAACTAATAATTAGCACTAGTCTGTGCTAGTAGAGGAATGGTAACTTAACAACAGAAACAAAGGCATGTCTACACAGAACTGGTCATTTTGCTTTCCTGGTACATACTATGTACTAGTGTAACCATTAATCAGCACTGTGCTGGTAGAGATATGGTCACTTTAAAACAGAAACAAAGTCATGTCTAAAGAGAAAAGGTCATTTTCCTTTCTTGTTACATACTATGTGCTGGTGTAACCAATAATTAGCACTAGACTGTGCTGGTAGAGGAATGGTCACTTAACAACAGAAACAAAGTAACCTCTACAGAGATATGGTCAATTTCCTTTCCTGGTACATACTATGTGCTGGTGTTACCAATAATTAGCACTAGTCTGTGCTGGTAGATGAATGGTCACTTAACAACAGGAACAAAGTCATGTCCAAAGAAACTGGTCATTTTCCTTTCTTGGTACATACTATGTGCTGATGTAACCAATAATTAGCACTAGTCTGTGCTTATAGAGGAATGGTCACTAAACAACAAAAACAAAGTCACCTCTACAGAGAACTGGTCATTTTCCTTTCCTGGTACATACTATGTGCTGGTGTAACAATTAATTAGCACTAGTCTAATGGTCACTTAACAACAGAAACAAAGTCATCTCTACAGAGAACTGGTCATTTTCCTTTCTTGGTACATACTATGTGCTGGTGTAACCAATAATTAGCACTAGTCTGTGCTGGTAGAGGAATGGTCACTTAACAACAAAAACAAAGTTACCTCTACAGAGAACTGGTCATTTTCCGTTCTTGGTACATACTATGTGCTGGTGTAACTAATAATTAGCACTAGTCTGTCCTGGTAGAGGAATGGACAATCAACAACAGAAACAAAGTCATATCTACAGAGAACTTGTCATTTTCCTTTCTTGGTACATACTATGTGCTGGTGTAACCAATAATTAGCACTAGTCTGTGCTGGTAGAGGAATGGTCACTTAACAACAGAAACAAAGGCATGTCTACAGAGAAACTGGTCATTTTCCTTTCTTGGTACATACTATGTGTTGATGTAACTAATAATTAGCACTAGTCTGTGCTGGTAGAGGAATGGTCACTTAACAACAGAAACAAAGTCACCTCTACAGAGATATGGTCATTTTCCTTTCCTGGTACAAACTATGTGCTGGTGTAACCAATAATTAGCACTAGTCTGTGCTGGTAGAGGAATGGTCAATTAACAACAGAAACTAAGTCACCTCTACAGAGATATGGTCATTTTCCTTTCCTGGTACATACTATGTGCTGGTGTAACCAATAATTAGCACTAGTCTGTGCTGGTAGAGGAATGGTCACTTAACAACAGGAACAAAGTCATGTCCAAAGAGAACTTGTCATTTTCCTTACCTGGTACATACTATGTGCTGGTGTAACCAATAATTAGCACTAGTCTGTGCTGGTAGAGGAATGACAATTAACAACAGAAACAAAGTCATCTCTACAGAGAACTGGTCATTTTCCTTTCCTGGTACATACTATGTGCTGGTGTAACCAATAATTAGCACTAGTCTGTGCTGGTAGAGGAATGGTCACTAGACAACAGAAACAAAGTCACCTCTACAGAGAACTGGTCATTTTCCTTTCCTGGTACATACTATGTGCTGGTGTAACCAATAATTAGCACTAGTCTGTGCTGTATAGAGGAATGGTCACTAAACAACAAAAACAAAGTCACCTCTACAGAGAACTGGTCATTTTCCATTCTTGGTACATACTATGAGCTGGTGTAACCAATAATTAGCACTAGTCTGTGCTGGTAGAGGAATGGTCACTTAACAACAGAAACAAAGTCATCTCTACAGAGATATGGTCATTTACCTTTCCTGGTACATACTATGTGCTGGTGTAACCAATAATTAGCACTAGTCTGTGCTGGTAGAGGAATGGTCACTTAACAACAGAAACAAAGTCACCTCTACAGAGATATGGTCATTTTCCTTTCCTGGTACATACTATGAGCTGGTGTAACCAATTATTAGCACTAGTTTCTGCTGGTAGAGGAATGGTCACTTAACAACAGAAACAAAGTAAGGTCCAAAGAGAACTTGTCATTTTCGTTTCCTGGTACATACTATGTGTTGGTGTAACCAATAATTAGCACTAGTCTGTGCTTATAGAGGAATGGTCACTAAACAACAAAAACAAAGTCACCTCTACAGAGAACTGGTCATTTTCCTTTCTTGGTACATACTATGAGCTGGTGTAACCAATAATTAGCACTAGTCTGTGCTGGTAGAGGAATGGTCACTTAACAACAGCAACAAAGTCGTGTCCAAAGAGAACTGGTCAATTTCCTTTCATAGTACATACTATAAGCTAGTGTAAACAATAATTAGCACTAGTCTGTGCTGGTAGAGGAATGGTCACTTAACAACAGAAACAAAGTCACCTCTACAGAGATATGGTCATTTTCCTTTCCTGGTACATACTATGTGCTGGTGTAACCAATAATTAGCACTAGTCTGTGCTGGTAGAGGAATGGTCAATTAACAACAGAAACAAAGTCATCTCTACAGAGAACTGGTCATTTTCCTTTCCTGGTACATACTATGTGCTGGTGTAACCAATAATTAGCACTAGTCTGTGCTGGTAGAGGAATGGTCACTAAACAACAGAAACAAAGTCACCTCTACAGAGAACTGGTCATTTTCCTTTCCTGGTACATACTATGTGCTGGTGTAACCAATAATTAGCACTAGTCTGTGCTGGTAGAGGAATGGTCACTAAACAACAAAAACAAAGTCACCTCTACAGAGAACTGGTCATTTTCCATTCTTGGTACATACTATGTGCTGGTGTAACCAATAATTAGCACTAGTCTGTGCTGGTAGAGGAATGGTCACTTAACAACAGAAACAAAGTCACCTCTACAGAGAACTGGTCATTTTCCTTTCCTGGTACATACTATGTGCTGGTGTAACCAATAATTAGCACTAGTCTGTGCTTATAGAGGAATGGTCACTAAACAACAAAAACAAAGTCACCTCTACAGAGAACTGGTCATTTTACTTTCCTGGTACATACTATGTGCTGGTGTAACCAATAATTAGCACTAGTCTGTGCTGGTAGAGGAATGGTCACTAAACAACAGAAACAAAGTCACCTCTACAGAGAACTGGTCATTTTCCTTTCCTGGTACATACTATGTGCTGGTGTAACCAATAATTAGCACTAGTCTGTGCTTATAGAGGAATGGTCACTAAACAACAAAACAAAGTCACCTCTACAGAGAACTGGTCATTTTCCATTTCTTGGTACATACTATGTGCTGGTGTAACCAATAATTAGCACTAGTCTGTGCTGATAGAGGAATGACAATTAACAACAGAAACAAAGTCATCTCTACAGAGAACTGGTCATTTTCCTTTCCTGGTACATACTATGTGCTGGTGTAACCAATAATTAGCACTAGTCTGTGCTGGTAGAGGAATGGTCACTTAACAACAGAAACAAAGTCACCTCTACAGAGAACTGGTCATTTTCCTTTCCTGGTACATACTATGTGCTGGTGTAACCAATAATTAGCACTAGTCTGTGCTGGTAGAGGAATGGTCACTAACAACAGAAACAAAGTCACCTCTACAGAGAACTGGTCATTTTCCTTTCCTGGTACATACTATGTGCTGGTGTAACCAATAATTAGCACTAGTCTGTGCTGGTAGAGGAATGGTCACTTAACAACAGAAACAAAGTCACCTCTACAGAGATACTGGTCATTTTCCTTTCTGGTACATACTATGTGCTGGTGTAACCAATAATTAGCACTAGTCTGTGCTGGTAGAGGAATGGTCACTTAACAACAGAAACAAAGTCATCTCTACAGAGATATGGTCATTTTCCTTTCCTGGTACATACTATGTGCTGGTGTAACCAATAATTAGCACTAGTCTGTGCTGGTAGAGGAATGGTCACTTAACAACAGAAACAAAGTCACCTCTACAGAGAACTGGTCATTTTCCTTTCCTGGTACATACTATGTGCTGGTGTAACCAATAATTAGCACTAGTCTGTGCTGGTAGAGGAATGGTCACTTAACAACAGAAACAAAGTCACCTCTACAGAGATATGGTCATTTTCCTTTCCTGGTACATACTATGTGCTGGTGTAACCAATAATTAGCACTAGTCTGTGCTGGTAGAGGAATGGTCACTTAACAACAGAAACAAAGTCACCTCTACAGAGATATGGTCATTTTCCTTTCCTGGTACATACTATGTGCTGGTGTAACCAATAATTAGCACTAGTCTGTGCTGGTAGAGGAATGGTCACTTAACAACAGAAACAAAGTCACCTCTACAGAGAACTGGTCATTTTCCTTTCCTGGTACATACTATGTGCTGGTGTAACCAATAATTAGCACTAGTCTGTGCTGGTAGAGGAATGGTCACTTAACAACAGAAACAAAGTCACCTCTACAGAGAACTGGTCATTTTCCTTTCCTGGTACATACTATGTGCTGGTGTAACCAATAATTAGCACTAGTCTGTGCTGGTAGAGGAATGGTCACTTAACAACAGAAACAAAGTCACCTCTACAGAGAACTGGTCATTTTCCTTTCCTGGTACATACTATGTGCTGGTGTAACCAATAATTAGCACTAGTCTGTGCTGGTAGAGGAATGGTCACTTAACAACAGAAACAAAGTCACCTCTACAGAGAACTGGTCATTTTCCTTTCCTGGTACATACTATGTGCTGGTGTAACCAATAATTAGCACTAGTCTGTGCTGGTAGAGGAATGGTCACTAAACAACAGAAAACAAAGTCACCTCTACAGAGAACTGGTCATTTTCCTTTCTTGGTACATACTATGTGCTGGTGTAACCAATAATTAGCACTAGTCTGTGCTGGTAGAGGAATGGTCACTTAACAACAGAAACAAAGTCATCTCTACAGAGATACTGGTCATTTTCCTTTCCTGGTACATACTATGTGCTGGTGTAACCAATAATTAGCACTAGTCTGTGCTGGTAGAGGAATGGTCACTTAACAACAGAAACAAAGTCACCTCTACAGAGAACTGGTCATTTTCCTTTCCTGGTACATACTATGTGCTGGTGTAACCAATAATTAGCACTAGTCTGTGCTGGTAGAGGAATGGTCACTTAACAACAGAAACAAAGTCACCTCTACAGAGATATGGTCATTTTCCTTTCCTGGTACATACTATGTGCTGGTGTAACCAATAATTAGCACTAGTCTGTGCTGGTAGAGGAATGGTCACTTAACAACAGAAACAAAGTCACCTCTACAGAGATATGGTCATTTTCCTTTCCTGGTACATACTATGTGCTGGTGTAACCAATAATTAGCACTAGTCTGTGCTGGTAGAGGAATGGTCACTTAACAACAGAAACAAAGTCAGCTCTACAGAGAACTGGTCATTTTCCTTTCCTGGTACATACTATGTGCTGGTGTAACCAATAATTAGCACTAGTCTGTGCTGGTAGAGGAATGGTCACTTAACAACAGAAACAAAGTCACCTCTACAGAGAACTGGTCATTTTCCTTTCCTTGGTACATACTATGTGCTGGTGTAACCAATAATTAGCACTAGTCTGTGCTGGTAGAGGAATGGTCACTTAACAACAGAAACAAAGTCACCTCTACAGAGAACTGGTCATTTTCCTTTCTTGGTACATACTATGTGCTGGTGTAACCAATAATTAGCACTAGTCTGTGCTGGTAGAGGAATGGTCACTTAACAACAGAAACAAAGTCACCTCTACAGAGATATGGTCATTTTCCTTTCCTGGTACATACTATGTGCTGGTGTAACCAATAATTAGCACTAGTCTGTGCTGGTAGAGGAATGGTCACTTAACAACAGAAACAAAGTCATCTCTACAGAGATATGGTCATTTTCCTTTCCTGGTACATACTATGTGCTGGTGTAACCAATAATTAGCACTAGTCTGTGCTGGTAGAGGAATGGTCACTTAACAACAGAAACAAAGTCACCTCTACAGAGAACTGGTCATTTTCCTTTCCTGGTACATACTATGTGCTGGTGTAACCAATAATTAGCACTAGTCTGTGCTGGTAGAGGAATGGACAATTAACAACAGAAACAAAGTCATCTCTACAGAGAACTGGTCATTTTCCTTTCCTGGTACATACTATGTGCTGGTGTAACCAATAATTAGCACTAGTCTGTGCTGGTAGAGGAATGGTCACTAAACAACAGAAACAAAGTCACCTCTACAGAGAACTGGTCATTTTCCTTTCCTGGTACATACTATGTGCTGGTGTAACCAATAATTAGCACTAGTCTGTGCTGGTAGAGGAATGGTCACTAACAACAGAAACAAAGTCACCTCTACAGAGAACTGGTCATTTTCCTTTCCTGGTACATACTATGTGCTGGTGTAACCAATAATTAGCACTAGTCTGTGCTGTATAGAGGAATGGTCACTAAACAACAGAAACAAAGTCACCTCTACAGAGAACTGGTCATTTTCCATTCTTGGTACATACTATGAGCTGGTGTAACCAATAATTAGCACTAGTCTGTGCTGGTAGAGGAATGGTCACTTAACAACAGAAACAAAGTCATCTCTACAGAGATATGGTCATTTACCTTTCCTGGTACATACTATGTGCTGGTGTAACCAATAATTAGCACTAGTCTGTGCTGGTAGAGGAATGGTCACTTAACAACAGAAACAAAGTCACCTCTACAGAGAACTGGTCATTTTCCTTTCCTGGTACATACTATGTGCTGGTGTAACCAATAATTAGCACTAGTCTGTGCTGGTAGAGGAATGGTCACTTAACAACAGAAACAAAGTCACCTCTACAGAGATATGGTCATTTTCCTTTCTTGGTACATACTATGTGCTGGTGTAACCAATAATTAGCACTAGTCTGTGCTGGTAGAGGAATGGTCACTTAACAACAGAAACAAAGTCACCTCTACAGAGATATGGTCATTTTCCTTTCCTGGTACATACTATGAGCTGGTGTAACCAATAATTAGCACTAGTTTCTGCTGGTAGAGGAATGGTCACTTAACAACAGAAACAAAGTAAGGTCCAAAGAGAACTTGTCATTTTCGTTTCCTGGTACATACTATGTGTTGGTGTAACCAATAATTAGCACTAGTCTGTGCTTATAGAGGAATGGTCTCTAAACAACAAAAACAAAGTCACCTCTACAGAGAACTGGTCATTTTCCTTTCTTGGTACATACTATGAGCTGGTGTAACCAATAATTAGCACTAGTCTGTGCTGGTAGAGGAATGGTCACTTAACAACAGCAACAAAGTCATGTCCAAAGAGAACTGGTCAATTTCCTTTCATAGTACATACTATAAGCTAGTGTAAACAATAATTAGCACTAGTCTGTGCTGGTAGAGGAATGGTAACTTAACAACAGAAACAAAGACATGTCTACACAGTACTGGTCATTTTGCTTTCCTAGCACATACTATGTGCTGGTGTAACCATTAATCAGCACTGTGCTGGTAGAGATATGGTCACTTAAAAACAGAAACAAAGTCATGTCTAAAGAGAACTGGTCATTTTCCTTTCCTGGTACATACTCTGTGTTGGTGTAACCAATAATTAGCACTAGTCTGTGCTGGAAGAGGAATGGTCAATTAACAACATAAACAAAGTCATTCTAAAGAGAATGGGTCATTTTCCTTTCCTGGTGCATACTATGTGCTGGTGTAACCAATAATTAGCACTAGTCTATGCTGGTACAGAAATGGTCACTTAACAAAAGAAAAAAAGCCATCTATACAAAGAATTGATGATTTTCCTTTCCTGGTACATACTATGTGCTGGTGTAACCAACAATTAGCACTAGTCTGTGCTTATAGAGGAATGGTCACTTAACAACATAAACAAAGTCACCTCTACAGAGATATGGTCATTTTCCTTTCTTGGTACATACTATGTGCTGGTGTAACCAATAATTAGCACTAGTCTGTGCTGGTAGACAAATGGTCACTTAACAACAGAAACAAAGTCATCTCTACAGAGATATGGTCATTTTCCTTTCCTGGTACATACTATGTGCCTGTGTTAGCAATAATTAGCACTAGTCTGTGCTGGTAGAGGAATGGTAACTTAACAACAGAAACAAAGTCATCTCTACAGAGAACTGGTCATTTTCCTTTCCTGGTACATACCATGTGCTGGTGTAACTAATAATTAGCACTAGTCTGTGCTGGTAGAGGAATGGTCACTTAACAACAGAAACAAAGTCATGTCTAAAGAGAACTGGTCATTTTCCTTTCTTGGTACATACTATGTGCTGATTTAACTAATAATTAGCACTAGTCTGTGCTGGTAGAGGAATGGTCACTTAACAACAGAAACAAAGTCATCTCTACAGAGAACTGGTCATTTTCGTTTCCTAGTACATACTATGTGCTTGTGTAACCAATAATTAGCACTAGTCTGTGCTGGTAGAGGAATGGTCACTTAACAACAGAAACAAAGTCTTCTCTACACAGAACTGGTCATTTTCCTTTCCTGGTACATACTATGTGCTGGTGTAACCAATAATTAGCACTAGTCTGTGCTGGTAGAGGAATGGTAACTTAGCAACAGAAACAAAGGCATGTCTACACAGAACTGGTCATTTTCCTTTCCTGACACATACTTTGTGCTAGTGTAACCATTAATCAGCACTGTGCTGGTAGAGATATGGTCACTTAAAAACAGAAACAAAGTCATGTCTAAAGAGAACTGGTCATTTTCCTTTCCTAGTACATATTATGTGCTGGTGTAACCAATAATTAGCACTAATCTGTGCTGGTACACAAATGGTCACTTAAGAAAAAAGTCTATTCTACAGAGAACTGGTCATTTTCCTTTCTTGGTACATACTATGTGCTGGTGTAACCAATAATTAGCACTAGTCTGTGCTGGTACACAAATGGTCACTTAACAAAAGAAAAAAGTCACCACTACAGAGAACAGAGGAATGGTCACTTAAGAACAGAAACAAAGTCATCTCTACTGAGAACTGGTCATTTTCCTTTCTTAGTACATACTATGTGCTGGTGTAACAAATAATTAGCACTAGTCTGTGCTGGTAGAGGAATGGTCACTAAAGAACAGAAACAAAGTCATGTCTACAGAGATATGGTCATTTTCCTTTCCTAGTACATACTATGTGATGGTGTAACCAATAATTATCACTAGTCTGTGCTGGTAGAGGAATGGTCACTTAACAACAGAAACAAAGTCATCTCTACAGAGAACTGGTCATTTTCCTATCCTGGTACATACTATGTGCTGGTGTAACCATTAATCAGCACTGTGCTCGTAGAGGAATGGTCACTAAACAACAGAAACAAAGTCATCTCTACAGAGAACTGGTCATTTTCGTATCCTTGTACATACTATGTGCTGGTGTAACCAATAATTAGCACTAGTCTGTGCTGGTAGAGGAATGGTAACTTAACAACAGAAACAAAGGCATGTCTACACAGTACTGGTCATTTTTCTTTCCTGGCACATACTATGTGCTGGTTTAACCATTAATCAGCACTGTGCTGGTAAAAATATGGTCACTTAAAAACAGAAACAAAGTCATCTCTACAGAGAACAGGTCATTTTTCTTTCCCGGTACATACTTTGTGCTGGTGTAACCAATAATTTGCACTAGTCTGTGCTGGTAGAGGAATGGTCACTTAACAACATAAACAAAGTCACCTCTACAGAGATATGGTCATTTTCCTTTCTTGGTACATACTATGTGCTGGTGTAACCAATAATTAGCACTAGTCTGTGCTGGTAGAGGAATGGTCACTTAACAACATAAACAAAGTCATCTCTACAGAGAACGGGTCATTTTTCTTTCCCGGTACATACTATGTGCTGGTGTAACCAATAATTAGCACTAGTCTGTGCTGGTACAGAAATGGTCATTTAATAAAAGAAAAAAAGTCATCTCTCCAGAGAACTGGTCATTTTCCTTTCTTGGTACATACTATGTGCTGGTGTAACCAATAATTAGCACTAGTCTGTGCTGGTAGAGGAATGGTCACTTAACAACAGAAACAAAGTCACCTCTACAGATATATGGTCATTTTCCTTTCCTGGTACATACTCTGTGTTGGTGTAACCAATAATTAGCACTAGTCTGTGCTGGAAGAGGAATGGTCAATTAACAACATAAACAAAGTCATTTCTAAAGAGAATGGGTCATTTTCCTTTCCTGGTGCATACTATGTGCTGGTGTAACCAATAATTAGCAGTAGTCTATGCTGGTACAGAAATGGTCACTTAACAAAAGAAAAAAAGCCATCTATACAAAGAATTGATGATTTTCCTTTCCTGGTACATACTATGTGCTGGTGTAACCAACAATTAGCACTAGTCTGTGCTTATAGAGGAATGGTCACTTAACAACATAAACAAAGTCACCTCTACAGAGATATGGTCATTTTCCTTTCTTGGTACATACTATGTGCTGGTGTAACCAATAATTAGCACTAGTCTGTGCTGGTAGAGGAATGGTCACTTAACAACAGAAACAAAGTCATCTCTACAGAGAACTGGTCATTTTCCTATACTGGTACATACTATGTGCTGGTGTAACCATTAATCAGCACTGTGCTCGTAGAGGAATGGTCACTAAACAACAGAAACAAAGTCATCTCTACAGAGAACTGGTCATTTTTCTTTCCTGGCACATACTATGTGCTGGTTTAACCATTAATCAGCACTGTGCTGGTAAAAATATGGTCACTTAAAAACAGAAACAAAGTCATCTCTACAGAGAACAGGTCATTTTTCTTTCCCGGTACATACTTTGTGCTGGTGTAACCAATAATTTGCACTAGTCTGTGCTGGTAGAGGAATGGTCACTTAACAACATAAACAAAGTCACCTCTACAGAGATATGGTCATTTTCCTTTCTTGGTACATACTATGTGCTGGTGTAACCAATAATTAGCACTAGTCTGTGCTGGTAGAGGAATGGTCACTTAACAACATAAACAAAGTCATCTCTACAGAGAACGGGTCATTTTTCTTTCCCGGTACATACTATGTGCTGGTGTAACCAATAATTAGCACTAGTCTGTGCTGGTACAGAAATGGTCATTTAATAAAAGAAAAAAAGTCATCTCTCCAGAGAACTGGTCATTTTCCTTTCTTGGTACATACTATGTGCTGGTGTAACCAATAATTAGCACTAGTCTGTGCTGGTAGAGGAATGGTCACTTAACAACAGAAACAAAGTCACCTCTACAGATATATGGTCATTTTCCTTTCCTGGTACATACTCTGTGTTGGTGTAACCAATAATTAGCACTAGTCTGTGCTGGAAGAGGAATGGTCAATTAACAACATAAACAAAGTCATTTCTAAAGAGAATGGGTCATTTTCCTTTCCTGGTGCATACTATGTGCTGGTGTAACCAATAATTAGCAGTAGTCTATGCTGGTACAGAAATGGTCACTTAACAAAAGAAAAAAAGCCATCTATACAAAGAATTGATGATTTTCCTTTCCTGGTACATACTATGTGCTGGTGTAACCAACAATTAGCACTAGTCTGTGCTTATAGAGGAATGGTCACTTAACAACATAAACAAAGTCACCTCTACAGAGATATGGTCATTTTCCTTTCTTGGTACATACTATGTGCTGGTGTAACCAATAATTAGCACTAGTCTGTGCTGGTAGACAAATGGTCACTTAACAACAGAAACAAAGTCATCTCTACAAACAACTGCTCATTTTCCTTTCCTGGTACATACTATGTGCCTGTGTTAGCAATAATTAGCACTAGTCTGTGCTGGTAGAGGAATGGTAACTTAACAACAGAAACAAAGTCATCTCTACAGAGAACTGGTCATTTTCCTTTCCTGGTACATACCATGTGCTGGTGTAACTAATAGTTAGCACTAGTCTGTGCTGGTAGAGGAATGGTCACTTAACAACAGAAACAAAGTCATGTCTAAAGAGAACTGGTCATTTTCCTTTCTTGGTACATACTATGTGCTGATTTAACTAATAATTAGCACTAGTCTGTGCTGGTAGAGGAATGGTCACTTAACAACAGAAACAAAGTCATCTCTACAGAGAACTGGTCATTTTCGTTTCCTAGTACATACTATGTGCTTGTGTAACCAATAATTAGCACTAGTCTGTGCTGGTAGAGGAATGGTCACTTAACAACAGAAACAAAGTCTTCTCTACACAGAACTGGTCATTTTCCTTTCCTGGTACATACTATGTGCTGGTGTAACCAATAATTAGCACTAGTCTGTGCTGGTAGAGGAATGGTAACTTAGCAACAGAAACAAAGGCATGTCTACACAGAACTGGTCATTTTCCTTTCCTGACACATACTTTGTGCTAGTGTAACCATTAATCAGCACTGTGCTGGTAGAGATATGGTCACTTAAAAACAGAAACAAAGTCATGTCTAAAGAGAACTGGTCATTTTCCTTTCCTAGTACATATTATGTGCTGGTGTAACCAATAATTAGCACTAATCTGTGCTGGTACACAAATGGTCACTTAAGAAAAAAGTCTATTCTACAGAGAACTGGTCATTTTCCTTTCTTGGTACATACTATGTGCTGGTGTAACCAATAATTAGCACTAGTCTGTGCTGGTACACAAATGGTCACTTAACAAAAGAAAAAAGTCACCACTACAGAGAACAGAGGAATGGTCACTTAAGAACAGAAACAAAGTCATCTCTACTGAGAACTGGTCATTTTCCTTTCTTAGTACATACTATGTGCTGGTGTAACAAATAATTAGCACTAGTCTGTGCTGGTAGAGGAATGGTCACTAAAGAACAGAAACAAAGTCATGTCTACAGAGATATGGTCATTTTCCTTTCCTAGTACATACTATGTGATGGTGTAACCAATAATTATCACTAGTCTGTGCTGGTAGAGGAATGGTCACTTAACAACAGAAACAAAGTCATCTCTACAGAGAACTGGTCATTTTCCTATCCTGGTACATACTATGTGCTGGTGTAACCATTAATCAGCACTGTGCTCGTAGAGGAATGGTCACTAAACAACAGAAACAAAGTCATCTCTACAGAGAACTGGTCATTTTCGTATCCTTGTACATACTATGTGCTGGTGTAACCAATAATTAGCACTAGTCTGTGCTGGTAGAGGAATGGTAACTTAACAACAGAAACAAAGGCATGTCTACACAGTACTGGTCATTTTTCTTTCCTGGCACATACTATGTGCTGGTTTAACCATTAATCAGCACTGTGCTGGTAAAAATATGGTCACTTAAAAACAGAAACAAAGTCATCTCTACAGAGAACAGGTGATTTTTCTTTCCCGGTACATACTTTGTGCTGGTGTAACCAATAATTTGCACTAGTCTGTGCTGGTAGAGGAATGGTCACTTAACAACATAAACAAAGTCACCTCTACAGAGATATGGTCATTTTCCTTTCTTGGTACATACTATGTGCTGGTGTAACCAATAATTAGCACTAGTCTGTGCTGGTAGAGGAATGGTCACTTAACAACATAAACAAAGTCATCTCTACAGAGAACGGGTCATTTTTCTTTCCCGGTACATACTATGTGCTGGTGTAACCAATAATTAGCACTAGTCTGTGCTGGTACAGAAATGGTCATTTAATAAAAGAAAAAAAGTCATCTCTCCAGAGAACTGGTCATTTTCCTTTCTTGGTACATACTATGTGCTGGTGTAACCAATAATTAGCACTAGTCTGTGCTGGTAGAGGAATGGTCACTTAACAACAGAAACAAAGTCACCTCTACAGATACATGGTCATTTTCCTTTCCTGGTACATACTCTGTGTTGGTGTAACCAATAATTAGCACTAGTCTGTGCTGGAAGAGGAATGGTCAATTAACAACATAAACAAAGTCATTTCTAAAGAGAATGGGTCATTTTCCTTTCCTGGTGCATACTATGTGCTGGTGTAACCAATAATTAGCAGTAGTCTATGCTGGTACAGAAATGGTCACTTAACAAAAGAAAAAAAGCCATCTATACAAAGAATTGATGATTTTCCTTTCCTGGTACATACTATGTGCTGGTGTAACCAACAATTAGCACTAGTCTGTGCTTATAGAGGAATGGTCACTTAACAACATAAACAAAGTCACCTCTACAGAGATATGGTCATTTTCCTTTCTTGGTACATACTATGTGCTGGTGTAACCAATAATTAGCACTAGTCTGTGCTGGTAGACAAATGGTAACTTAACAACAGAAACAAAGTCATCTCTACAAACAACTGCTCATTTTCCTTTCCTGGTACATACTATGTGCCTGTGTTAGCAATAATTAGCACTAGTCTGTGCTGGTAGAGGAATGGTAACTTAACAACAGAAACAAAGTCATCTCTACAGAGAACTGGTCATTTTCCTTTCCTGGTACATACCATGTGCTGGTGTAACTAATAATTAGCACTAGTCTGTGCTGGTAGAGGAATGGTCACTTAACAACAGAAACAAAGTCATGTCTAAAGAGAACTGGTCATTTTCCTTTCTTGGTACATACTATGTGCTGATTTAACTAATAATTAGCACTAGTCTGTGCTGGTAGAGGAATGGTCACTTAACAACAGAAACAAAGTCATCTCTACAGAGAACTGGTCATTTTCGTTTCCTAGTACATACTATGTGCTTGTGTAACCAATAATTAGCACTAGTCTGTGCTGGTAGAGGAATGGTCACTTAACAACAGAAACAAAGTCTTCTCTACACAGAACTGGTCATTTTCCTTTCCTGGTACATACTATGTGCTGGTGTAACCAATAATTAGCACTAGTCTGTGCTGGTACAGAAATGGTCATTTAATAAAAGAAAAAAAGTCATCTCTACAGAGAACTGGTCATTTTCCTTTCCTGGTACATACTATGTGCTGGTGTAACCAATTATTAGCACTAGTCTGTGCTGGTAGAGGAATGGTAACTTAGCAACAGAAACAAAGGCATGTCTACACAGAACTGGTCATTTTCCTTTCCTGACACATACTTTGTGCTAGTGTAACCATTAATCAGCACTGTGCTGGTAGAGATATGATCACTTAAAAACAGAAACAAAGTCATGTCTAAAGAGAACTGGTCATTTTCCTTTCCTAGTACATATTATGTGCTGGTGTAACCAATAATTAGCACTAGTCTGTGCTGGTACACAAATGGTCACTTAAGAAAAAAGTCTATTCTACAGAGAACTGGTCATTTTCCTTTCCTGGTACATACTATGTGCTGGTGTAACCAATAATTAGCACTAGTCTGTGCTGGTACACAAATGGTCACTTAATAAAAGAAAAAAGTCACCACTACAGAGAACAGAGGAATGGTCACTTAAGAACAGAAACAAAGTCATCTCTACTGAGAACTGGTCATTTTCCTTTCTTAGTACATACTATGTGCTGGTGTAACAAATAATTAGCACTAGTCTGTGCTGGTAGAGGAATGGTCACTAAAGAACAGAAACAAAGTCATGTCTACAGAGATATGGTCATTTTTCCTTTCCTAGTACATACTATGTGATGGTGTAACCAATAATTATCACTAGTCTGTGCTGGTAGAGGAATGGTCACTTAACAACAGAAACAAAGTCATCTCTACAGAGAACTGGTCATTTTCCTATCCTGGTACATACTATGTGCTGGTGTAACCATTAATCAGCACTGTGCTGGTAGAGGAATGGTCACTAAACAACAGAAACAAAGTCATCTCTACAGAGAACTGGTCATTTTCCTTTCCTGGTACATACTATGTGCTGGTGTAACCAATAATTAGCACTAGTCTGTGCTGGTAGAGGAATGGTAACTTAACAACAGAAACAAAGGCATGTCTACACAGTACTGGTCATTTTTCTTTCCTGGCACATACTATGTGCTGGTTTAACCATTAATCAGCACTGTGCTGGTAAAAATATGGTCACTTAAAAATAGAAACAAAGTCATCTCTACAGAGAACAGGTCATTTTTCTTTCCCGGTACATACTATGTGCTGGTGTAACCAATAATTTGCACTAGTCTGTGCTGGTAGAGGAATGGTCACTTAACAACATAAACAAAGTCACCTCTACAGAGATATGGTCATTTTCCTTTCTTGGTACATACTATGTGCTGGTGTAACCAATAATTAGCACTAGTCTGTGCTGGTAGAGGAATGGTCACTTAACAACATAAACAAAGTCATCTCTACAGAGAACGGGTCATTTTTCTTTCCCGGTACATACTATGTGCTGGTGTAACCAATAATTAGCACTAGTCTGTGCTGGTACAGAAATGGTCATTTAATAAAAGAAAAAAAGTCATCTATACAAAGAATTGATCATTTTCCTTTCCTGGTACATACTATGTGCTGGTGTAACCAATAATTAGCACTAGTCTGTGCTGGTAGAGGAATGGTCACTTAACAACAGAAACAAAGAACAAAGTCATCTCTACAGAGAACTGGTCATTTTCCTTTCCTGGTACATACTATGTGCTGGTGTAACCAATAATTAGTACTAGTCTGTGCTGGTAGAGGAATGGTCACTTAACAACAGAAACAAAGAACAAAGTCATCTCTACAGAGATATGGTCATTTTCCTTTCCTGGCACATATTATGTGCTGGTGTAACCATTAATCAGCACTGTGCTGGTAGAGATATGGTCACTTAAAAACAGAAACAAAGGCATGTCTAAAGAGAAATGGTCATTTTCCTTTCTTGGTACATACTATGTGCTGGTGTAACTAATAATTAGCACTAGTCTGTGCTGGTAGAGGAATGGTCACTTAACAACAGAAACAAAGTCATCTCTACAGAGATATGGTCATTTTCCTTTCTTGGTACATACTATGTGCTGGTGTAACCAATAATTAGCACTAGTCTGTGCTGGTAGAGAAATGGTCACTTAACAACAGAAACAAAGTCATCTCTACAGAAAACTGGTCATTTTCCTTTCTCGGTACATACTATGTGCTGGTGTAACCAATAATTAGCACAAGTCTGTGCTGGTAGAGGAATGGTCACTTAACAAAAGAAATAAAGTCATCTCTACAGAGATATGGTCATTTTCCATTCCTGGTACATACTATGTGCTGGTGTAACCAATAATTAGCACTAGTCTGTGCTGGTAGAGGAATGGTCACTTAACAACAGAAACAACGTCATCTCTACAGAGAACTGGTCATTTTCCTTTCCTGGTACATGCTATGTGCTGGTGTAACCAATAATTAGCACTAGTCTGTGCTGGTAGAGGAATGGTCACTTAACAACAGAAACAAAGTCATCTCTACAGAGATATGGTCATTTTCCTTTCTTGGTACATACTATGTGCTGGTGTAAGCAATAGTTAGCACTAGTCTGTGCTGTTAGAGGAATGGTAACTTAACAACAGAAACAAAGGCATGTCTACACAGAACTGGTCATTTTCCTTTCCTGGCACATACTATGTGCTGGTGTAACCATTTATCAGCACTGTGCTGGTAGATATATGGTCACTTAAAAACAGAAACAAAGTCATGCAGTGTTCAATCTAGAGCGCGCCATTGCGCCATTGGCCCCTTAAAATTTGAAATGGCGCATTGAAAATGTCCCGATGGGCCGACCTGGTGCATTGTTAACAGGTGATGTACTTTCACTTTTGCCTGTTCGTCATGCAACATAAACAAACATTCCATGGATTTTGATGAAAAGGTGTACTCAACTGAATGTTACGAAGTGGTTTGGAAGATCCCCTCGTATAATCTATTGTTTAGTAAAGCTGATGAAGCTCTTTCAAAACTTTTTCCGAATACAAACAAAGTAATAGAGTCTGTAGCAACCGGTGCAGGTTGATGATGAAGCGAATTTCAGATTATTTCAAATCTTCTGAAACTAAAAAATCAAAAGTCGATCAGAGTTCGTCTGCCCCTGAGATTAACAGCGATGATAAAATGGACGAAACAGCTAGTAACCAATCATCAGATAAACAAAAGTTCCAAAGAAATTGGCTTTCTGATGAACGCTTTAAGCAGTGGTTGATATTTGACAATGACTCGGGTCAAATGAAGTGTCGTATATGCCTGCAAACAGGCAAAGTAAATAGTTTTACACTGGGCTGTACGAATAACAGAACTTCAACGCTTCTCAGGCATCAGTCTTCTTCTGATCATGCAAATGCCCTCATTGATTCCAAAGAGCAATCGAATTTTAAACAGAAAGTTGAATCATTGTATGATAAAAAGAAAAACGCTATTATAAGTGCAATGAGATCAGTCTATTGGTTATGTAAAGAAAAAATAGCGACTATGAAGTATAATTCTTTGCTTCAATTTTTAAAATTACAAGGGTGTCCTGATTTGGAAAATTTACATTCAGGTGACAATGCCACATATATGTCTGACAGATCAGCTGAAGACTTTCAAGATGCAATATCTACTGTAATTGAAAATGATCTGAAAGAAAAGTTGCATAATTGTAACATTGTTTCATTGATGTGTGATGAGAGTGATGATATTGCAACTAAAAAAAAACTGGTCTGTTGTGTTAGATTCATACCAAAAGATAGTGAATTTGAGCCAGAGACTTTATATCTTGACAATATTGAAATTGAAAAGGGTGATGCAGAGACTGTGTACACCAATTTAAAAGCTGCTGCTGTTGATAAATGTATTGATATGAATAAGGTTATGTTTTTTGGATCAGATGGGGCATCGGTCATGACTGGTCTGAAAAATGGTGTAAGTGCAAGGCTTCGTGACGACCAACCAAACTGTGTAAATATCCATTGTATGGCACACAAGCTAGCTTTATGTACAAGTCAAGCTGCTGATGATGTTAGTTATCTCAAAAAGTATAGAGAAATTCTTACAACCATGTTCTATCATTTCAAGCATTCTTCATTACGTACAGCCAACCTGAGCAAGATTGAAGAAGTACTTGATGATAAACAACTTAAAATAAAAGAAATACATTCTGTGAGGTGGTTTGCTTTTTTCAGTGCTTTAGAGGCTGTGTTTCATACATGGGGCTCATTAGTTACATATTTTGAACAAGAAAAACAATGTGAAAAGGGTGGGACTGCTAAAGGTATACATACACAACTTGTGCAGTTTGAGTTTGTTGCTGTAACTTACCTATTAATGGACATTATGCCAATTTTAACTAAACTTAGTCTGTCATTCCAAAAAGAAAACTTGGATATAGCACTTGTACAGCCTCTTGTAAAATCTACCATCAGTCAGTTAGAATATCTTTTACAGAATGATGGTCATTATATGCATGAATTGCATTCTGCCATGAGTGACAATAAACTTGAGCCTAGGAACCATACTGTGTCTATTACCAAAAATAAACTGACCCATGTTGAGAATGTTAAAAAAGATTTCATTAGTGGGGTTATCACTCAGATCAGACGCAGACTTCCAGTTGATGACACTTCTGTTATTGGTGCTTTGGCAATCCTAGGTTTGAGAGGAATTTCATTTGTGGGCAGTGATAAACTAGATGAGCATGGTAAAGATGAAATAGACTTGCTATGTAGTAAATATGGTTCTGGCAAGCCTGACAATGAACCTACATATATGTTGATGAGCTTTTGGTAAGAATGGAGTGGAACTTGGTGAAAAATTTAGTACTTCAGCAAAAGTACCCAACTGACAACATTTTCATATTATGGAAAATTCTGTACAAGCACCATAGGGATCAACTCTCAAACTTGTTGAAGCTAGCTAAATTAGCTTTGATTGCACCCCTACAAACTGCTGACTGTGAGAGAGCATTTTCCACTCAAAATGACATAAAAACTTGCGATCGAAATAGGTTGTAAGCTGATAGGCTCAATAAACTATGGAGAATAGCTATGAACAAAGCTGGTGTTGCAGATTTTGACTTTGATAAGGCTGTAACAGTGTGGAGAGATGTAAAGAGCAGGCGGGCATTTTAATTGATATGTTGCAGATTAAAATATGTTAAGACTTTTGGAGTGTTATATTGGCAGATGTAAATATGTTATCAGTTAAGACTGTTTGGAGTTTTATATTATAATGGTGTTTGACACAGGTGTACCAAGATTGTAATTATATAGGTATGTTATAAAGCACATTTCTTGTCTTATATTCATCCGCCCCTTTATTTCAGAAATGGCACCATATTTTCATCAGCTGGGGCCCAAATGACCCCATTGCCTTCAATCCTAGATTGAACACTGATCATGTCTATAGAGAACTGGTCATTTTCCTTTCTTGGTACATACTATGTGCTGGTGTAACCAATAATTAGCACTAGTCTGTGCTGGTAGAGGAATGGTCACTTAACAACAGAAACAAAGTCATGTCTAAAGAGAACTGGTCATTTTCCTTTCCTGGTACATACTATGTGCTGGTGTAACCAATAATTAGCACTAGTCTGTGCTGGTAGAGGAATGGTCACTTAACAACAGAAACAAAGTCATGTCTACAGAGAACTGGTCATTTTCCTTTCTTGGTACATACTATGTGCTGGTGAAACCAATAACTAGCACTAGTCTGTGCTGGTAGAGGAATGGTCACTTAACAACAGAAACAAAGTCATGTCTACAGAGATATCGTCATTTTCCTTTCCTGGTACATACTATGTGCTGGTGTAACCAATAATAAGCACTAGTCTGTGCTGGTAGAGGAATGGTCACTAAACAACAGAAACAAAGTCATGTCTACAGAGATAAGATCATTTTCCTTTCCTGGTACATACTATGTGCTGGTGTAACCAATAATTAGCACTAGTCTGTGTTGGTAGAGGAATGGTCGATTAACAACAGAAACAAAGTCATGTCTACAGAGATATCGTCATTTTCCTTTCCTAGTACATACTATGTTCAGGTGTAACCAATAATTATCACTAGTATGTGCTGGTAGAGGAATGGTCACTTAACAACTGAAACAAAGTCATCTCTACATAGAACTGGTCATTTTTCTGTTCTTATTACTGGTTCATTCTGTGTGTTCTTTCATTTAAGGATTTTGTTTAATATATTGCAACATGTTTAAGTATTTTCTGGGACAATCACTCCTTTTATAAAATTTTTTCACCTGATTTTTATTTTAAAATTTGGTACATAAATTTATGAAGATGATCAAAACTAAAATACACTATACATGAGGTTATATTTTTTCATTTTTAATATCAGAATATTTAGAGAATTTAAAACAAAATTGTTTATATTTCATTTTTCTTTGTTTTTTCCCCCTTTTTTGTTTTACAGTAGAACTTCGATAACTCAAACTTCGATAGCTCGAATACCACGGATAACTCAAAGTCTCTATTTTGTCCCGACCGGTTTTCTATTTAAACTATATTAGAAAAATTTGGATAACTCAAACTTCTATAATTCGAATACCCTCGATAACTTGAAGTAAAAATTTGGTCTGTAGTTTAAAAATCTATTAAAATTTACTTCAAAAACTCGAATTTTTTCTAACAATGTATGATCGATGGAGAATCACATATCCGTAATTAAGCTACCGTTGAAGTAGAGAAATGAACCGAGTAGTTCTTGTTAACTATCATATTAATTAATATCAATTAACGGATTACTATTCAGAACCGTCATGGACAATTAAGCCTAACAGGTACGCTAATCCTCTACTCTAATAAAAGAAGCCGACTAATATATCGCGGTCGATTACTTTTGACTTCAGTTCTCCAAGCTTAATGTAAAATGACTAACACAGTTGTACTCACAACTGCATTAAAATCTTAAATGACTTATTGCACTGCTTTATGATTTCATCAACTTTCTGTTCGTATTTTCTAACGAATGTAAAAAATAAGCATTTTGATACACATGTACATATATCTGATTTCCGATTTCGTTGTCCGTATATATCATGATTTTAAAATAAAATAACACGTTTGGCACGCTTTTATTGCCAATATCAATTCTTTAATAAATTATTTATTATTTTTTCTTTAAAAATTATCTTTTACTTTTTTTTATATTCGAGTACAGGTAACTGTTTAAAACATCAAGATTTCTGTAGTGGAAAACATATAATAAGGTGACACCATTCTTGGACATCATCTTTCAACTTCGATAACTCGAACACCCCAATAACTCGAAGTCCCCAGCGCAGTCCCGAGCACTTCGAGTTATCGAAGTTCTACTGTATTTATTTATTTTTTTTTTAATTAATTTATTTATTTATTCATTTATTTATTTACTTACTTATTTATTTATTTATTAAAGTATACCATAGTTAAGTAATGAACCTGAAAAAAGTCCATCATATGGACAACAAAACTCAATCGGTTAGTTCATGGAAATCAAGAAAATGTTATAACAACATTTATCATATACATAAGCAATATTCCAATAGTTTAACTAATGCAATAATAGTTTAGCAAAAATAGGCACATCTCTCATCAGTCAAAATATGGCAGATGGGGTGTGATAACCATATCCATATCACACCTCATCTGCCATATCACACCCCATGAAAAAATCCATATCAAGTAACCCGAGTAATCCACCACTTTGCAGTGGTACAAAAGAATTCATTGCTTAGAGGGAGACAACTCTTAATAATATTCCGACTGAATTCATTTTATCTTGTCGTCTGCTGGTCATGGACCCGGGTGAAAAAGTTGTTATAATGTTTTCTTTATATACTGGATATAAATCTTGTAGCCATGAGGTATGCAGTTCCAGTTCCCTGGACAATTATCAGATGATATAAAAATTGTTACATATTTCAAGTAACATTAGGTGTACAGAGAATATAATACTGAGGTATAATATACTTATTAGCTTAAAAAGATTGTATGTATGTGATAAAAAGGTATGTATATGATAAAAAGGTTATTACATGGCTTTTTCATATCACACCTCATATCGGCCCAATACATCCATATCAGCCCGAGGGCTTTAGCCCAAGGGCTGATATGGATGTAGGGCCGATATGAGGTGTGATATGAAAAAAGCCATGTAATAATCTCTATATATACAATATTTAAAGAAGTACCTGCAGCTTGGACTGATTTAGCAAATATTATAATATCATCTATTGGTCCATCATAGCCCTCTGGTGGGCTATAGTAGAAGTTTTTACTAACAGTCATACGTAGATTTATCAGTAAAACTGTATGAACCATTGGTACTTTATATATCCCTGTGTGTTTTCTTTCTATCATGTTAAAATATTCAGGTACTCTTTTGTAGTATCCCTGAAAAAAAAAAGTTAAAATATGAATGTATGCACTTGTAATAGCCCTGCTTAAGATGTTAAAATATGAATGTATGCACTTGTAATACCCCTGCTGAAGATGTTAAAATATGAATGTATGCACTTGTAATACCCCTGATGAAGATGTAAAAATATTCAGGTATTATCTTACAGTAATATCCATGTACATTGAAGATTTCACGTTGACCCATGAAATAGTTGTTTTAAATATAAACAAAGATGGTCAAAGTTCTAGAATTCCTTTTTAGTTGTATGCTTCTGTCCCTTTTAGACCCTTTTTAATAAATAAAGTAAATCCCGACTATTACCACCACAACAACCATACACAACCTCACCACCACAACAACCATACACAACCTCACCACCACAACAACCTTACACAACCTCACCACAACAACCTTACACAACCTCACCACCACAACAACCTTACACAACCTCACCACCACAACAACCTTACACAACCTCACCACCACAACAACCTTACACAACCTCACCACCACAACAACCATACACAACCTCACCACCACAACAACCTTACACAACCTCACCACCACAACAACCTTACACAACCTCACCACCACAACAACCTTACACAACCTCACCACCACAACAACCTTACACAACCTCACCACAACAACCTTACACAACCTCACCACCACAACAACCATACACAACCTCACCACCACAACAACCATACACAACCTCACCACCACAACCTCACCACCACAACCATACACAACCTCACCACCACAACAACCATACACAACCTCACCACCACAACAACCTTACACAATCTCACCACCACAACAACCATACACAACCTCACCACCACAACAACCATACACAACTTCAACACTGCAACAACCATACACAATTTCACCATCGCAACAACCATACACAACCTCACCATAATGTAAAGGTTTCTCAAGAAGGGCTTGTCAAGCAATAACAATACAACAAAATATAGAGTATACCATTTTATAACACACTCGATGAAGACTATCTCTTTAAAAAGACCTTACTGTCATAGCAGACGTTACACAAGCATTGCAATTAGCTGGTGACATTTTGAAGTGACATAATCTTCACTAGGTTATAACCCAATATGAATAAATAGTTGAATAACATTTTCCATCACATCAGTTATCAATGAGCTTGCAGAAATTTGAACGAAAAAATGTACTAGTTATTAAAATCATTTACATTTTAAAAAATTACTTATTTAGCCATAGATTTTTTTTCATATACTAGTATCAGAAAGGAGTGGAGCAATGTCAGTAACTACAAAACTAGTGGTCATCGAAAATTTTTAATTATCATTGCCCTCAATGGGATTTTTTTCACAAAACTAAATTCTACGAAGAAAATTTCTACCAACAGAATTTTTTAAAAAGGCAAAACCATGAAATTTTAAACCAATGAATATAAATGATTCTACAGTATCAGAAAGGAGTGGAGCAATGGTGTTTTAAACCTCATACAAGATTTTTGCATTTATATCAAGGTCAGTCAATTTTGAAAATGGTGAAGGAAGCCTGAATACCAACAGAAAACCATATTATTCATGATTCAATTCAAATATCAACTACTTAATTGAAATTTTATAGTTTTCCAATATCACAATCAACCCACATGGTAACAACATATTATATTGTTTTCTTTTAATTTTTTTTCTTTTTTTTTTGTTTATTTATTTTACTTTTCATTTTATTTAAACATGATTAGTATGACTTTCTATTACTTATATTTGACTTCCACATCAAAGTTTAAATTAACAAGCTTCATGGAAGCTGGCTTATATAAGAGTTGCCAATTCTTGTTCCAGAATCCATCATGTATGCTGTTGTATGAATGTTTCATGTATGGGTTATATTGAATAAAATATTGTTTAAACTAAGAGAAAACTACCGACCCTTGGCAAGCCTACTGACAAACTTTTGAATGCTAGGATCTGGTTGTGATTTTGATTTGAATCCCAATAAAAATGAAAAAATGTTGACTGGGACAAAAAAGTCTATCTGCATTACATTGCCGTGGATAAAACAGCCATAAACCTGATTTTTACAAATGGAAAGAAATTTTAATTACCTTCTCAGTCATACCACCCCAGAAGTTAGAGTATGTCCCTCCTTCACTAGAATTAAGCATTGGACCAATAATTGCTCTGAAACAAAGAAAACAATGTTTTACAAATCACCAGGTTTTTGCAATATTCAAAAGTAGATGAAAATTTGTTGATTGAAAAAATTTCTAAGAACTGTAGGATTCTTTGACCAATGTTTGACTGGAACTGTTGCCAAAGTAATTACAGTGAAACTTGTGAAAACCGGACTGGCTCCGTTCCTTGAAAAAAATCCGGTTTTCACAGGATCTGGTTTATTAAGGTTATTCCCAAGAGTTCACAGCCCTTGATAATAAGTAGCAGATCCATTTGTTATCTCCCTTTGGGATGTGTAGCCATGGGTAACACATGTACATGTGGCTTATTGGAAACAATAAACTTAAAATACAACGTAAAGTGATAATCTAAAATTTTTTGGGTAGGTTGCTTGTAATTTAATGTTTTATTTATCTTAAATAAACTATCATGAAATGATAGACGGGTGGGATCAGACATCATCATTATGATGTATAATTGTCTCATTGAGATAATAAACTTGAAATACGATGTATATCATAAAGTTATTATGGTAAGTAACGTGTATTTTAAGTTGTTTTTATTTCGATGCAAACATATCAGCAAAAATGCAGGTGCGCTTTCCTCTGCAGGAGGATGTAGGTCAACGTAACTAAGACTCAGCCAAAACATTAAATTGCTTGAATTTACTGACATGGCACATAATCGATGTTTGGTTTATGTTGATTAATGATAACAACTGCCATTCCATTGTTAAGAAACTTGTTTTCCTTATTTTTCCATCATCTGACTGCGCAGAATGTTTTATCTATACAAAGCGCATTTCAGTTGTTCGATTGAGAACCGAATAATTTGAGGATTCAAGGTCATCTTAACTGCGACTATTCTATTCAATTATTTTCTTGACTGAAGTTTTGTGTAACCTCAAAACTTATTAAAATATCAATCTTGACTGAAATTTTGTCGATTTAAGATAGCGGAGAAAGTTGTGAATTATCACTGTGATATCAAGTCATACCAGCAAAATGAACCAACAAAGATGTTCCTTTAAAAATTAACGCGTTACAATTGAACACAGGCTAACCTCAATTTCGGTTGACTGATCTCTTTAATCCGATAATTATTGTTTATTTGTGACACCTTTCACACTTGTTAATGTATACTAAAGCCATTTGATGATGGTAATAATTTGTATTTCTTACAGTTTTGTTTGACTTAGAAATTAAATGATGTTATTTATGATATCGGAAATTACTTTACTTTATTTGTAGTTAATGTTTTTATGATATCGGAAATAAGTCATTTTGTTACAAATTTGCAAGTTTAAAAATTTCAATAAAATTCTCAGTTTCGGTTTCTGAAGAGAGTTAATCGGGACAAGCACACACGTCCGGTTTTCACAGGATTCCATTTTTTCCAGGGTCCGGTTTTCACAAGTTTCACTGTATAAACTAAGTTGCCTAAGACATGTTTAACAAAGGATAAACAAGTAGATAATGATCCTTACATCAAAATTCATCAGTTGAGTTGAGTAATGGTGTTTAAAGTCCCAGTCAAGAATATTTCACTTATATCGAGACGTCGCCAGCTATAGGCAAAAGTGCAGAAATTTTGCCTGTGTGTTGCGCTGATGGCATTATACAGCAGGGTTCTTTATCGTGCCACGCCTGCCATGACATGGGACCTTGATAATTTTAAGTTCCCATCCGAAAGAACTGTGACTTTAATTTCGTAATGCCGAGTGCTTGGCGAAAAATTAGTCACTACCCACTTTTAAGTCTTGGGTCAGACCCGGCCGGGGTTCGAACCCACGACCTTCCACTTACGGAGCGAGCACTCTACCAACTGAGCTACCACAGTGGCAAAATTCATAAGTAATACATGTATGTTCTATATTACATGGAAGTAAATACCAGTACATGTAGCCAAATTTCCAAAATGGCTGAAAATATAGGTAGTTTTAAATTTGCTAAAAATGATTTTTAAAAGATTTTCTCTGAAATTAGTAGTCGGTGGGGATTTTGGCTACCAGGAATGGAAACATAGCAGAAAAACAACTCCAAATGTAGTGTACAAATAACTTACTTTTCTTGAGAAATCATAATTTTTAGTAAATTTCTGTGCTCCAAGACAACATCCGCATCCAACATCTAAAATGTAAAAAAAGGTTTGTAATATAAATGTATATATATGTAACTGGATGTTAAAAATTGCAGGGAATGGGGAATGAACCTGGACCCTCCCAGTACAGACAAGCTAAAAGACAGCTACATTATTCCTGATTTCCTTCCATTTTGTGCAGTCCTGCATGTGGATATACTTTATACAGTCGTAATATAGACAGTCTATATCAGTCTGAGGGCCACATTGGTCACTAAACTGTAGGTTTGTAACAAGGAGAAAACGCACCAGACTAGGGACAGAACCAGACATTCCACACTATAATGGAGTGCTTTACCAGCTGAGCTACCCAGACCCTGACATATATAAGTAATAAGTAACATCTCCATTATTAATTCCATCCCACTAATATCACTTAATTACACTAACATGATTAATATACCTGACAATCATTTTCATAACACACTGATGTACCTTGCTTTTTTTCAAAGTTTTACAAATCTGAAAAGGTATTTAAGTATTGAAAAATTTGTTCATAACAATTATTTTGGTAATACATGTACATACTGGTATTTCAAATTGAATATTAAAATCCAATATATCAATTTTCATGAAATTATTTGCCTAGTCTCATTATATTAAATTATAAATGAAAACACCAATTGCTGCATCTTTATCATGTATAACATCTACATGTACATTGTATCTTGGTCTTATGTATTGCTGCTGTACATGCTTATAGGAAATCCACATATTAATTCAACAAAGAAATTAATATAGGATAAGTTGGAACTGTCATCAGGAAATATGATGTGGTCTATTTTTTTTTCTCAAATGATATGGCCTAGCACAAATAGTGAATACCATTAAAGTTGTTGATTTGTGTGTACTTTAATCATGATTCTGGGTACATGTATATATATAGGTGTGATTTTCTTTATTTTTAGAGTATCATTTTTTTTTTCATAAATTGATATAAGTAGGGACAGAAATAAAAAAATCAATTAAATAACCCATAATTATAGTTTCTGCTTGACGTACCACATACATGTGTAACTTGAATAATAAACAGGCATTATTACCAATACATCTGTTTTCAACACATGTTGTACATAATAATAAATTTTAAATGATAATTTAATTCATCAATATTCACAATAAAAACATCTGAGATTGAGATATAATAATAGCATGTTTACTATAACCTTATAAGCCTCCAAACATAAAACTGAATATAGATTAGGCCAAGAAAAAAAAAGATGTTTCCCTTTTCTTTACCTAAATTTTTGGAACTACCTTTTAATTTTGTATTGTCACCTTTTGGTTATCCACGTTAAAATCATATATTCTGTTTCATGATTATGAAAAAAATATTTAAAAAATGTCTACCCAAATACCATACTTTGTTCAGAAGTGACAGTAGAAACACAGAATTTATTTTTCTAGGTCTTACAGATTATTTGATCATTCACATGCAATGTCTTTAATGTATTATAGATTTCATTACAATATTGTTGTAGTCATTTTCTTATGTTACTATCAACAAAGTAAAGTTAGCAGAAACTCACTTACTTTGCCCTATAAATACTGAGATTGATTTTCAGGTTTTAATTAACAAATAAAAATAAAATTCATCAAACCTCCATCTATATATGAAATGTTGAAAATTTAAGCCAGTTCAAAAGCTAGATACCTTAACCATGATACATTAATTAGTCCAACAGTTTGAATTATGAATTATCCTATGTTCTAATGAAACTATTGAAATTTACCATTTTTCGCTATTAAGAAATTTAGCTAAAATTCCAATAATCTAAAACAAAAAGTGTTTTTCAGATGGAATTCTGCCATTTTAGCTTTGAAACATTTATCCAGACCTATCCAAAGACACCATTCTCAGGATGGCCAAATACTAGTATATAAAAATCTACATATACGATACAAAACAGCAGACTATTACATAAATTTTCAAAGTGCTAATTTTTTTTTTAGATAAAATGTTGTTAGAGGATTCTACACAATGATTGATCTGTTATGCTAAACCAAACAATAATTATGTATTTGACTGATTGTTATACAGTTTCCTTCCACATGGGTTATTTTCGAGGATTAAAGGACTATAGGATTGAAACCAGGACTGAAATACAGCAAAACCTTGTTACACAATGCCCCCTTTCTCAATAACTTTGCTATTTCACTTATTGCCATAGTAGTTTGAGGTCCTAAAGTTTATATAATTAAGTTCTTTCTTGTTGGTCTTCCTCAATTTACTGTCTTTGCAGCACCAAAATCCAACTGCACATTACACAATGCCAAATCAAGGTTTTACTGTATGCAAATTGAAACCCATAACCTCTACTATAAAAGATCTATCTTTACAGCATGAATGCTCAGACAACTATCAAGCTACTGAAACAACTATGATAAAGAATATTTTACACTAAAATACTCTACAATATTCACCTTTATAATCTGTGTACTTTCTATATGTAAAGGGGACAAAATTCTCCATAAAAATTATAATCATACAAACTATGATCAAAAAAGATGATGGGATGTAGGCAAGAGAAAAATCATAAAATTATTAAATCATATGATAAATGATAAGTGAATAAACCATGTTACTTAAATAATTAATTAAAATTTATATGTTAAAAATAATTTTACTACAAAATTTCTCCATTTCTACAAACCAAATTATGTTTGGTTTCAACAATTTTATGTGTCAATTCTGTAAATTGTAAATTTAGTTTTATTTGTAAAATTGTTTTCTTTGTAGCATTTGACTGTTATAATAACTGCTCTAATAATTTTAATAATTCTATTATTACACAGCTAAAATGATATATTCAATGCAATACTAAAAATATTTTTATGAAAAGCAAACCTTACATGATAAAGTGCTTGTAATATAACTGGGCTAGGAATGTCATAATTCAATTAATGGTTTTGTCAGACACAAGACTTAAACAAATTTTTTGCCAAGATTTTCAAATTAGATGACAACTTCAAATTCAATAACCAATACAGTGACTTAGTTCTATATTTTATCAAGAGCACTTGGTATCCACTGTTAAACTATAAGCCAACAACATGAGTACTTACAAATAAGAAATCTGCCCACACTTTTCTTCCAGTATCGAGAGCTTCCTGTCGAAGTTGGATAACTCTGTCAAATCGAGATGCAGTCCAATCACAGGGCCCTCTTTCATCATTATATGCTAAACAATTTATAGAATAATAAAATAAAAGTAAATTTTTGTTAATTTTTCAAGCATACCCCAAAAGTCAGTATGTGTTCATTTATTCCCAATCTACCAATATAAATCTATGTTTGAAAATGTGTTTCATGGAAACTTTAAAAAAATATGAAATAATTGTAAGGAAATTAAATAAAAATTTAAAAGACATGATGTGGTTCATGCATTGACCTAATTCAGTTTTTCTTCCCCTAAATTAGCAAAATATTAAATGATAAAACCAAAGGACTAAGAAATATCTGAATGGACCAAATAGCCCAAAAGTTGTCAAAACTACGATTTTATCATGGAGAATGGTACATGTATTTTAGAAGTATCTCAACTAATAAAGATTTTTCATCATGTTGATTTCCTGCTGCTCATTCTAACAGAAAAGAACTGACAGACACTTACCTTTTTCAGTTTCATCGACTTCAACATCAACCCAATTATAATTATGACGTTCAGCTTTTACCCAGGCCTTTATTATAGCAGAGGTATTGTCGATATTGTGATCACTTCTTATCCTGAAACAAGTAAACATGTATATCATCATCAGAATCTTTAGGTAGACTTTGTAATTTCTATATTTAAAATTTGGTAAAAGTACTTTTCTTCAAAATCAAAATGGGCCCTAAGTGTGCTAAAAGTACTTTTCCTTAAATTTAAATGTGTCCTAAGTTCGATAAAAGTACTTTTCCTTTTCCTTAAGATGACAATAAGGGTTACAAATCACAACAAGTCTCTCACAAAGCTTTTAACCCCATTCAACCAAATTCTTGTGTGAGTTTTCTCAAATTTGGTGCCCATGTTACTCATCAAGGTGTAGGATTTTTTTTAATACCAACAGGTAGGATCATAATGCTATATAACTATAGACCAAGAGAGAAATGCCTTGTCCACTCGGGCTACTGTCACTGACAAAACGAGATGTAGATACGACTGTCAGCATCTTTGTTACAGTAACATTAAAGTGTGAGAGTTATTCCCCTTTGTAACATAGTTGGCTTCATTCATTTTCCAACTTCAACAAGAGCGTTGTGTGAATGGCTTCCTAGTTAAATAAAAATAGATTTCAAATTTTAAAATCAAACAGTCTTGAACAATTATGGATATATCTACCATAAAGCAATTCTATCCTTTGGATAATTCAAAGTTTCGAGATGACCAAAAAAGAACGGCAAGACGTGTTCCTTATTTCTAATTAACAAAGCTATCATCACGGTCGGGTACATGTAAACGCTGTCTTCACTGGACGCTTCATTTACTTCATTCTCACTACTCTGTGCCAAAGAATAAAAAATAAATACAGTCAAAAATAAAAGAAAAGAAATAACTCGACACGTCAGCTGCCTGGCTTCCATCTCTTCTGCTCGTCAATGTATATGAAATGTTTGTTAAATTTCCCGATGTTATGCTCTAGCTTACAAACGCTTGACTGATCACAATAAAGTGGTGTCTACTTTCAGAATCATTTTGCGGGAAATTCAAAATCGGAACAAATTCCTAGGAAAAAACTAAAACGGAGCTGATCTACTTAATTATGTTCCTACTGAACAATGTTATATTTGGTTCTTATTTATTTATTTATTTATTTATTTATTTATTTATTTATTTATTTATTTATTTATTTATTTAAAATTATTAAATTATTGAATACGTTGCTAATTATAAATAAGAATTTTCAAAAAAATCTATTTCAAAAGCGCTAAATGCAATCAATTTTATTAAAAACCTGCAAGAGTTTTGAAGACCGTGAACAGATGAATACTAGTCCAGTCAATTTTTATTTTTTATTTTTACTCCATACAAAACAGACGAATAAAAAGATAAAAAGTATTCTTATGACTGAAAATAACAATGACTATTCGATATTATCGATTTAAAGCATTCAATTGAGGATATAGACCAATAGTGTTTTACGGCAGTCAAGACTCTTTAACTTATATCGAGGCAGTCAGTTCATGAATATTTTGAAAAACCTGAGAGATCATTCTAGGCTCTGTAAAGAATGGGGTTCGAACCCAAGTGGTTAGATGCGCTATGACCAGTGCACTTTAGCCACAGAGGCCCCTGCTTATCTTTAAAAGAGGTTATATATTTCTTCATGTGCTATATTAATTGTTTTTACTGGTTAACTGTTTAACCTGTAATATTTATTATCCCATTTTTTTATCCTCATTTTTTCCCCAAAATAAATTGGTTTTTATACATGTAATATCATTTAATATTAAAACCAAGAATTATGCGGTATATTTGTAATCAACAATTTTAGTTGATATTATCAATATTAATATATTAATAAAACACTGAGCACCGTAGTTTCGATAGGGGTTTTTGGTTTATTTGATTAAATTATGGTATTTTGTAGTTGTTGGAACTGTATACAATTAATTCCTTTCAAAAAATACTCCAAATAAAGGCTTTTTTCAATATTAAAACTTATTAAAACTACACTTGTCGCTGCTTTATGTTGTTTTCTGTGGCCATCTTTGATCGTAGTTGTAATATAAAGCGGTATAAAGCGATGAGTTTTGTACTATTTCTAGTTTATTTTGCTAATTATTGAAACAAATTAATCATTTTTTTTGTAAAGTATTCCACGAAATATATCCTTATATCTCATATTTATTGCTTTATAATATTTTCTCTGCCATTTTGTAACTCCTGTTGTTATCTACTTTTTGAAAAGAATTAATTGTATACAGATCCAACAACTACAACATACCATAATTTAACCAAAATTATAGCCGCTTTATATTGCTTTATATTATTTACCCCTAACCCTGTAGTTTTGTTTGTTTGTGAAGTCGACAGGAAGTCTAAATCAGCTGCTGAAGTTACATAAGGGCCGGAACATTGAGTCACGCGGAGTAGCCTGATAGGATTCCCACAATGACTAATATAAGTGATGAGAAATTATATAAGGAACCCCCTCCCATCGTTTATCAGGGGAAAAACACAGGCATCACATATTACATGTGCCATATAACACAGTTTTACATGTATGAAGTAATGACAAATGCAAAGTTAAATTTTCTCCACAATACCTTCACTCAGTCAAAAGCCAGTGGGAAATACTGATGTAAAATAAATTAAATTAAAATAAAACCCCTGTGCGAGTTCCAGTCAATCATGAGAGCCTAGACATTGCCGACATCAATCGTGATGTGTCTCGCTCTAATCCACCAGGCCACAGTGGTCCCGAAAAGGAAGATATTTTCATTGGTGTATCACGTAAACGTACAGCTAGGTATTACTTAGCTAATATTAGTGCTAGATGTTCTAGAAATGGTATCATTAATTATATTACAAGTAAAGGTGTCGAGGTTACATATCTACAGTTATTCAAAAGTCGTAGAGGACGTATCACAGCTAAACTTAATGTTACATTAAAAAACAGTAAACAGTTAGAGTCACCTGATTTTTGGCCGGATGAGGTGTACTGTCGACCATGGTTAAGTAATCGTGATTGGCAAACTGAACTCGATTCTAGAGAACAAAACTATACTGACTAGTTATGGGTAACACACCGGCGATATTACATATACAGATTGTGTTTATATCAGTGTTATTATTGATTATCATGCCGTTTACTATTATGTGCTGGAACATGAGGGGAGCCTTGTCATCCTCTTTGTGTTTATTTAATTTGCTAAGTAGTACAAATTGTGACATTGCAGTTCTCAGTGAACATAAACTAACAAGTGTGTCTAAACCTTTTCTAGACTCCATCGATTTTAATTACAGATCATTGACTCAAATAGATGAAACTGCAACTACCTCCCATGGTAAAGGAGGCGTTGCCATAATGTATAAAAACGACTTACAGTTTCACGTCCGTGAAATATCTGACCTAGATACTGATAGAGTTGTAGGTATTGAGCTACAAAGTAGCTCTGGTGATAAATATTATATATTTTCTATTTATATGCCTTCTGATAACTCTATAGACTTATATAGACAAGAGTTATGTGTAGTTAAGGACATATATACTTATTATAGCCAATTTGGTAAGGTTATATTAGCTGGCGACTTTAACGCGAGCTGCAGGCAGTGTGACATGGGTAAAACTAACTTCTATAAATCTAAAGAACTACAGAGTTTTATCCAGTCGCATAGTCTTATAGGTGTTAACAATACAGCATTATGTAAAGGTGAAACATTTACATACACTACTAATCAAACTATGCTAGATTACATATTCTGTGATCAAAATCTTGCAACTGGAGTCCACTCTCGTATCCCTCTAGAAGGAACTGTCAGCATAACTTCGGATCATATGCCAGTTATAGCCACATTCCGTTTCATAGGAGGTTTTAACAAACTTCTAAATTCAACTAAAAGGCTTCCAACATGGCACAAAGCATCTGAATTTGCAATTGAACAATATCGTTCTGAACTTAAGTTATGCTTAACAGACATTAAATCCAATCCTCCTGTTGATAATATTAATACTTTAAATGAAGAGATCGCTAACGCTCTAACACAAGTTGCATGTAAGACCATTCCTTCAAGTGGATTTAATCCACATACCAAACCGTACTGGACGGATTCATGATGGGCGACCTAGAGGTATGCACTTTAAATCATATGCACTTTAAATCATATGCTGACTACAAGAGAGCAAAGAGACATTTCCGCAACCTTCTCAATTCTGCAGCGGAGCAGTATCACCGAGAGTGTTACCAACAACTAAATGAAGCATCTGAATGTGACATCAGATTGTTTTGGCATTTGTTAAAACGACTAAAACCCAGACAGTCCAAGATATATCCTGAAATCATTTACAACAATCACACATATCGTGATCCTAAGGGTGTCGCACAGGCCTTTGCGAGTTATTACACGGACATTTATACGCCGAAATCAATCGATGAGTTTGATGAAGACTTCAAACAGAACATCACCACTACATACTCCGATATATTCAACAAAGTTTGTGACTCTGAAGGTTTACTGCCGGGTGGTATTATTCACGGAGACGAAGTCCTCGAATTAATTAAAAGTATGAAATTACGAAAAGCTCCTGGGTATGACGGTATTCAAGCTGAGCATTTGCGCTACGCTTCAGACATCTTATCTAAATTGCTAGCGGAGTTATTTAATATGATTGTATATGTGGGGCAAGTTCCTTTAAGTTGGAAAAAGGGACTTATTGTACCTATTTTCAAAGGGGGTGATAAAAACAAACACATTCCAGATTATTACAGACCGGTAGCATTGTTACCTACACTTGAAAAACTATTTGAAAAGTTACTTATGTTGCGCTTGTCAAATTGCGAAATTAATGCTAACTTCCCTTCAATGCAACAACAGGGATTCCAGAGTGGACTTAGTTGCTTAACTGCTTCGTTTAATATGCAAGAAACAATCAATTATAACTTGGAGTTAGGCAGTAAGGTGTACGTTGCTTTCCTCGATACTGCAAAAGCATTTGACACTGTCTGGAGGAAAGGTCTGATGGTGAAATTATACAATCTGGGAGTTCGGGGTAAGCTTCTGCACCTTATTGACGACTTACATATAAATACCAGTAGCGCTGTTATTGTAAACACCGTACAATCGGATTGGTTTCCTGTACAACAGGGAGTCAAACAGGGAGGTATTCTGTCAACCTTCCTTTATCTAGTATTTATTGACGACCTTATGAATCAGTTGGCCTCATCAAACGTAGGGGCTAGAACTGGAACGGTTGACAGTGGCAACCCTGGTTTTGCAGATGATTTGTCTTGTTTAAGTTTATCACCTCTTGGTTTGCAATATATGTTGGACATTGCCTATAAGTATGCAAATAAGTGGCGTTATGTATATAATGTAAACAAATCTGAGATTCTAATTTATGGTTTTAGTTCAAGGTCTATCAGTGCCCTAAATTTCAACTGGTATTTGGGCAACAATACAGTACCTGTTGTCACAAACCACACTCATTTAGGTATTCAGCAAAACATGTACAACTGTTACAATGAAAGGTCCCGCAAATGCTGTGATAAGGGCAGGAAAGCATACTTTGCTTTTGCTAATATTGGTACCAACAGTGTTAACCCTCTAACACTTACTAAGTTATACAAATCAGTTGTATTGCCATCAGTGCTGTATGGTTGTGAATTGTGGAACGGTTTAAACCAAACTGACTTCAGAATTCTACAATCATTTCAGCACTTCATAGTTAAACACATCCAGGGTTTCAGACGCCTTACACGCTCTGACATGTGTGAGAGCATGCTAGGTGTATATAAAATAGACGCAGAAATTAACCGTAGGAAATTGATGTTTTTACAAAAATTGTGCAACCTAGGATACCAGTCATTGACCAAACACATATTTCTGCTCAGACTGTATACCTACTTTGCTGATCCTTCTAACAACCAGAAAGGTTTTATACCGGACACTGTACGTATTCTTCGATATTACGGATTATTACCATACCTGATAGATTTTACAGTGGACTTTACGTTTCCAGATAAAGTGTTATGGAAGTGCATTGTCAACAGTGCTATTGAAACAAAAGAGAGTCTACTTTGGCAATTAAGAATTTCAGCCAGCAATGACTTTAAAAGGTTCTCTGCTCTTCATGACAGTATTACGGAAGCATCAGTGTGGCGTTATCCTGCCAGCAATTCTGAGTTGAAACGTGCGCGATTCATTGCAAAATTGTGGACTACTATTCCGAACAGCTTATATAAAACATGTGAATTATGTAACATTTTTATAGTTGACATTTATGTGCATATCTGCTGTGTTTGTCCTGCTCTATCAGCCATCAGGGATCATTTCTGGGACTTTCTTACAAATATCTTTGGAGTTATTGTCAACGCACAATTAACACGACTTAATGACGACGAACTTTTCGAGGTATTTCTTGGTCAAACAGCTAAGCTAGCCTTACAGGAACAAGAAAGCTATAGGTTTACAGATACGTGTTATCGGTTTGTGCAGGGCATATGCGCTGCATATTATAGGATGTTGAATCAGTCAGCAAATTAGGTATACAGCTACTTGCTCTACAATTTTCCTATATAGACTTATGTGTATATACGTTTAATTTATATTATGTTTAATTGGTTATTGTTCTGTTTCTTGTATTTGATGTAATTTCATGCTGTACTATTTATTCATAATCTCTTTAAAGAGGAAATAAAGAATGAATGCTTGAGTCACATTAATTACTAAATCTAGGATTCAGTTACTGAATCTAGGATTTACGATACTAAATCTAGGATTCAGTTACTGAATCTAGGATTTACGGTACTGAATCTAGGATTCAGTACATTAATGTGAAAGTAATTCATCTTAACTCTAGTCAAGTCAACTGAAGTTCAATTAATTGCATTTTCTCTACTAAATGATAATTAGAAATTTAACTACAGTTTAGTGGAATTAAGTTACTGAAGTGGAGTTAGACACCGTAATTACTACATTTAGTAGAGAAAATCTGGGATAAAGTAATGAAGTAGTTTGATTGAATGAAAAAATCAGCTAATGAGATCCATGAACTCAAATCTAATATCATTATTAGTTAGTGTAGTATCATAAGATTTTGAAAATTAAAAGTTAATTCATTAATTAACATCAATGTTTTTTTAAATTTTGATTTTATGTGATGTTAAATAATTTTATTTTCTATTTTATCTTTGTAGTATTAATTCATAACACCCCACGTTTAATTATCGAGTTCGCATTGTAATTGATTAACTTATTTATTTATTCATTTATTTATTTTTTTTCCATTCATTTATTTATTTCTAGTGAAAAGTTGGTATTAACTTTTTTAGAGTGTTTTTGTTTATATTCTGTATATTTACTTTTATTTTTCAAAAAAAAAAAAAAAAAAAAAAACTGTTATTCATTTGGAAAAAAATAATTACCGTAATTGAAAATTAATTTTGTCAAGAGTGGTTTTAAGACAGACAGTACTGTCAATAACCAGTATTTCGACACTATACATATATATATATATATATATATATATATATATATATATATATATATATATATATATATATATATATATATATATATATACGCTTTCTGTTTATTCACAGAGTGGCACTTCTCTTTTTTGTGTATTGCTAGTGTATGGTTACATCCGTCCGTGATATACCGTTAACCGTCAATATTGCATTAGCATGTCTGTTTGTTACGCTGGTTGAATAAGGCCATACAGAAAAAATATTTTTTCACGTGTACGTGGAACTTTCACGGGCACGTAAAAGTTCCTCGTGCGCAAGTGGGAAACTTTCATGTTGGGCTAGTTAATACTAATACCCGATTCAAATTTTGCGTTTAATTTCAAGGTCGTTGGTTTACAAGTTTTTAATGTCATTTGCTCTGAAATAATAATAATAATAATGGTCTATTCAGCCATTTAGATATATTTTTCTTTGTTGTAACTTTTTTACGCCGATTCTTAAAGTTTATTCTACCAGGTACTGACCTAACTTTCGTTAAACGTAAATTAACATATTATTTCATAGAAATTCAAAAGTAGCACATGACATATTGATTAAAAGAATTAAAAATCTCGGGGCGGTCAAATATTTAGTAACACTAGTAGAGACTGTAAGCACATTGTTAAAATCACGGTTGCTACATATAACGTGACAAGTAGTTATTACATGTATCTACCACAAAGTTGCTATACAAATCGTAGTTACTACATATAGAGGTACGACAAGGTCAACGGGCTTTATCACATCATTCAGGTTTCCTCTTTTGATTGACCGCCTCTACATACTTGACTGGGCGTAAAACACCATGCATATGACTTATTCATAAAGTCTCTCTCTCTCTCTCTCTCTCTCTCTCTCTCTCTCTCTCTCTTTCTCTGACATTATCGTAAAATTAAGAAAAAGAGTCATACAATGAAAAGACTATAAAGATACGGGGTAAATTCGTCAGTCAAAATGTCTTTACAAAATGTAACCCTGATATATATATATATATATATATATATATATATATATATATATATATATATATATATATATATATACTTACACACACACACACACACACACACACCACACACACACACATATATATATATATATATATATATATATATATATATATAAGTTTTCAAGTAAGCATTCTAACTAGCCAAACATCATAAAATCTTGAACTCTTGATTTTCTCTACTGAATTCAGTTTAAGTCACTAAAATATAGATAAATTCACATTTAGTAGAAAATTAATTAGTAGCGTTCATTGGAGTTAGAGTACTTAATCCTAGATTCAGTAGCGTAAATCCTAGATTCAGTTCGGCGTTCCATACAGGTGCTACGTTCGTTTATTATCTGATCTCAGTCAAAAACAGTGAAAAATAGCCGGTAAAAATTTCTCGAGAACCTGGCCAAAATGAGTTAAATCGTTCGGACGAAGTCAATTCCTCGCCTCCGTATTTTTAAAGAAAATCGTTCTTGTTTTTAACACATGAGTAAACTAGAGCAATGTCGACATTTGTCATTAAATCTCCTTATATGGCCACCTTTCGTTCCTTTTCAACCATTTTCGGGTTTTTTCACTCATGCGACCTTTTCGGAAACCCTCTTACATTTACGTTTTACATCACCCCTACCGAACTAGAGTAGAATTCAAATACACCCATAATGTTACGTGACTGATGTTTTTGGGTATTACTCAGTAACGGAGAAGGCTGCCGTTGTTTAAGTTTATGTAACGAATTATTGCCGACATTGCCTTAAGTGTGTCGATAACCCATACGTTGCCCTATTTTTATCGTGTCATTCCCAAGAAAAATGGGCAATTCTTTCGAAGGTCTAGGGGACAGTCTGCCAGAATGGTCTGTTGTACCATTATACATAAAGATACTAGGAGCAGTGGTTGTAGGCGGGATAACATATATTTTGTATAGAAGGTTACGACAGGAATCATCTCAGAGGTAAAGTAAGAAAACTGCTACGGTATAAAGTAAACTCGCCATTTTAAAGATCATTTGATATACTGACTTTATCATCACACTTCACTGCTTGTAAGAGCTGAAGCACAGGCGCTTGTTTCGATATTAAAAAAATCCCTTTGCCCTAATATATTAGGGTAAAGGGATTTTTTTTTTAAATATCGAAACAAGCGCCTGTGAGCTGAAGGCCTATTGGACTCCCCTGAATAAGAAAAGAGAGTATAAGTTCCCGACAAATGGATTGTTTGGTTTTAAATTTGAATTTAAATCAGCAATTTTTCAACTATTTGCGACGAGAGCAGATTTATTAATCTCTAGATAAGAAGGATTAATCCAAGAACAAGTTCGTATTGACAGTTCCGTACATACGGGCATTTCATGTAAAGCCGTTGTCGGCCAGAATCTATGTATAACAAACTTTAAATATATCATACAGTCCTGCGCAAACTGAGCAAGGGTCTTATGTCATTACATTTACTTTGTCACCTCCTTCAAAACTTCAAACATACAATGGTATTGGTCATTTGTAAATAGAGGAAAACCACAAATGTTTGAATCCAATTTCAACTCTCCAATTTCAACTTTCACTTTTACCAATTCTTTAAATGGATGTATTTTGTTACATAAATAAATAAATAAAGTTGATCGTGAAAAAGGATTTAGCGAAGTTTATTAATTTTGAAGTAAACAAAAGTTTTAAATTCTATTATTAAAATATCAATTGGCTAATTAATAATTTCTTTTTGTTAAATATTTAGATAAATAATTGTAAAGTCAAAATTGTTATTTTAAGTTTCAAACTTATAAAGTTACTAGTTTTTTTAAGTAAAATTTTGTCAAGCAATTTTTTTTTTACAAAAATTAACTTTTTACAGCCAGTAATTAGCTAAGACGGAAACGTATAATGTTCGGTAGTCTGATGTTCAAAGTAAGTAATCAGTAAAATAAACTTCTCAAGACGTAAGGTGATTTCAACGTTTAGGCCAAATGGAAAATTTAGGAATATGTGTCAATAAACGTGCACAAACCTTTGTATTGAGTAAATTATCATATTTGTTAAGCAATTAAGAAGGAAATGCTAATTAATGTTGAGCCACGCTAATCACGCGTCAAGACTGTCCACGGCCAGTCGCTTTATATAATGGTGACCAGGCCGTCCATCCTCACTTACAATGAGGTTGGAAATAAATGTTTGGTAAAATGCGACCTGAACTTATCTTTTTCAGGTTTGTTAAATTCGTGTCTAAATTCTTAATTCAAATGTTGGGAAATTTTAAGTTTAAAAAAAGTCATTGTGTTTTAGTAAATTAAAATCATTATTGGTAATGATAATAATAATAATAATAATAAAATACTAATAGTTTATTCTAATTCTATTTAAATAAATTCAAATGTTTCTTATACTTAATAATTGGGAGACACTCAGTTGAATTTTATTATTGTACGCGTTTCATTCTAATTGTATATCGCGTTTTGCATTTTATATTGTTCAAAAATTTATTCTAACGAAAAGTAATTTTATTTGAATATTATACTGTATATATAGACTTACGATGTGAGGTTGGAAATAAATGTTTGGTAAAATGCGACCTGGACTTATCTTTTTAAGATCTTAAGATGCAGAAATAAAATGCAGCATTATGAGCTTAATTCCCCAGTTAAGAGTTCGAACCCGAGCAGCGGCGGTAACATCAGAAGTCGCAATATGTTGTGTTACCACGATATCAATTCCCCGATATGAAGTAAAACACCAGGGTTTTGGCCAGAAAGAGGGTATTTGGCAGGAATTGCCAATAAATACAAGCCGCTATGTATATACGTCTCTGATTTTAGTCTAGACAATATTTTGATGAAATTTTTATTAATGTATAATTAAAACATTGATGTATTCTGAGTGATAAATGTCTAGCAAATTTTCAATAATTGGCTTAGTATTGCATCAGAGTCGAAGACCTTGCCCTCCATCTTACCAGTGACACTACAATAATGCGCTTATCGTCCACATAAAAGCATCTTCCGTTTAAGCAACATCCAATCGAAATACCGATTTTTTTTTAGTGAAAAAAAAATTTACAAAAAAAAAAGGTTCACTTTATCGAGATTCATACTCGTGATGTTGGAATGGAGGACCAGCGCCCTTAACCACACGGCCATCTGGACTTGTTATTCTCAAATGTTTTGAAACTATTTATCATTATATGGTGTAAGTCAGATATCAACTGAGTACTACTAGGTTGCAAGAGTTTATCGTACATGCGGCCCTAGGCCAATGTGCAGACTTATGCTGTAAGTATAATAAATTCGATGACGTGGTAAAGTAGGAACTGGCGGAGGAAAAGAGGCTACCGAGTGAACAGGTGACAGCCGGTCAGGGGATAACAAAACGTGAGCCTTGAAGCATGCCGAGAGAAAGAATTTTTAATTTTGAATGAAAAAATTGGGTGGTGTTTTAATAAAGGTGAGCCAAATGTGGATGTTGTTTATATATATATATATATATATATATATATATATATATATATATATATATATATATATATATATATATATATATATATAAGGGAGGGGCCCTATGCCGGCGTAAACGCCTACTCTGTTTTCGAAGAACATGGAAAGTCTTTAACGTGCCCCATCAGGCGGTCGGGTACAGTGGACCAACGGCTGAACGTTAAATAAGCTGGAGGTGTGCATGGTTATACTAACCTATCGCGCCTCGGTATACACAACGTTGCACGTGCCCAGGTTAGTTTAACCATGCACACCTTCGATATCTATTACATACATACATACATACATACATACATACATACATACATACATACAATACAATACAATACAATACAATACAAACAGACAGACACACAGACACACATTACTTGAAAATGACATGTCTGACCGTCAGCATATACAGAATTTCCTTAGGACAGGAGAAATGCGGGGAAATTAAAGTATAAATTTTTAAAAAAAATAGGGCCTAACTGATTTCATAACAATGTTATTAAATAAAAAAATCTCCCGGGTTTTAATTTTTCAGCAAAAGTTGTTTTATTCCACCAGCCAGTTGGTTCGATTAATCTATGTAAATCAATCCGATATAAATTTAATATTACTACATAAATCAAATGTTGCATCATTTTTTCCCACATATTTTGTCAACATACCAAATTAATTTCAATAACATGATTGACGCATGTCAACTTAATTTAGCAAATTGCATCCTGATGACTTACAGGTGATGGAATGTGTCTAATAGACAGGATGTTAACCAACTTAATCTTTTAATTCTGGAGGGTGAGATTCAGCGACATTGAAAACATCTAAACATGATGTCGTTGAGATTATGATGTAAAGTTAATATAAAGAAAAATCAGAATTATAAAAATATCTCATAAGAAATAAAGAATTTTGACCGGTTGTTTGCATATATTCTATTATGATTTCACTAAATATTGAGGAACGATTTCTCAATTACCTTTTTAAAATTTATTTTTATCTAAAATTTCATTTTATTATTATTATTATTACACATAACTTTAAAGTAGATCCACCCTCAAATATGCATAAAGTGTGTGTGTGTGTGTGTGTGTGTGTGTGTGTGTGTGTGTGTGTGTGCATTGTATTGTATTGGCGCACTCAGGACGACTTTTTGTAAGGTGCAAATTCACCGAATCAGTATGCCACAATCAAGCATACTGCGTCTCCAGTCACATTATCCTTACTCCTCATTGAGGAACAAGTCAATACTCTGTCTATTAACGCCGAGGTTCGAACCCACAACTCCCAGCTCTAGTGGCGAACACTAAAGCTGAGCCACCGAGGCAGTATGTATGGACTTACCACAAGTTTCATATTACCGTGATAAACTTTGTCGAACATGTTACAACCCACATCACACTAATTGATTTAATGGGATGTACGTTTGATGAAAATATAGTGCAGCATTATGGAAAATAAGTTAAATGTACTGTACATTTCTGACTGTATAATTTGTTTACTTTGCTACCTCATCGTGTGTCGACAAAAAGATATCAAAATTTATTTTTATTTATTTATTTATTTATTTTGCAGAAAAGAATATCCGAAAGACACAGTCATATTGCATCAGATAGGCCGCGGTCCATGGGCACCAAGTATGACGCCTTTTGCCATAAAACTGGAATCATATTTACGACTTGCAAAAATCCCTTATATGGTAATCTCTCTCTCTCTCTCTCTCTCTCTCTCTCTCTCTCTCTCTCTCTCTCTCTCTCTCTCTCTCTCTCTCTCTCTGTCTCTCTCTCTCTCTCTCTCTCTCTCTCACACCATATATGAGATGGATTTCATTTTGGGAATCCAAATTAATTAATGCATTTAAAATATACGCGATTTTATGTAAATTTACGAATGCAAAATTATAGGGATTCAAGTCGAAAAAGTAGTATCTTTAATTAAAATGCTCTAGAAAACAAATTTTCAAAGTTTTCTTAATTGTGTAAACATTTTTATATGGGTAAAATAATTTGCTTGGCTAGAGGGCGGCGAACTACTTACTATGGAATGCACTTTATGTGCATTTATTCTGGTCAGTTAAAATTATTTTCAAACCCTAAAATCCTTGAATCCTCAAACATCTGAATTTTTTTTCGACCGTTAAAGGTTTTTAGAACAATTTAATTACAGAATGAACATGGCTTTAACAAAAGTTCGAAGGGTAAATACCCCTGGATGGAGTATAATGGTGACATCGTCGCCGATTCGCAGATCTGTATTGAATATTTGAACAAGAAGTTAAATATAGACATCAATAATCACCTCACGAATGAACAAAGGGGGGATTGGCAGAGCTTTTCAGAAAATGTTTGAAGAAAACACCTACTGGTAAGTATAAAAATCTGAAATTTTGACAAAAACTACCAAAACTAGACCATCTCCTCAAATTTTACAGTTTAATTGGATATGCCCATTAAAAGAGCCCTAGAAAAAGAATTTTTGTGGACTTCGAAGTCCTTGAAAAAATTCAGGCTCTGGTTCCACTGTCATGTTATAAATTTTTTAATTTTCTGAATGAAATATTCAAAAATTTTGTCATATTATAAATTTTTGAATATTTCATTCAGAAAATTCAAAAAATTATAATATGACACCACCATAAATTTCATAACTAAGTAGTTCCTTAACTAAAAACTGGCAAATTTGAAATCTTAATAATTTTAGAACCGTTATAGGATCTTGAAATCTGCGAGATTTATAGGCGGAAGGTTGAATTGTGACCAATATACATTATATATTATGACACAAATTTAACAATATTTTATTTTGGTATTTTTATTTATTTTTTTTAATGTTTTAGATATCATTCTAATTACGTTAAACCATATAGTTAAAGAATTCTTAAATCAAATCTCAAGTTTAATTTCTTTTAAAAGTATGCAATTATCGCGGGTGCATCTAATTTTGAAGCGTCTTTTGAAAGTACGAAAGATTTCTGCCAGATGGACCCTGCATATATTGACAGATAACCAAAAAAAACGGGTACGAGTACAAACCGCTAAGCACTTGCTCAAAACGTCTCCAAAATTCAATCAAAGACAATTTGCAAACATTGTTACTGGTGACGAAACATGGGTTCACTATTTCGAACCAGTAAAAAAAAAAATGGAAATAAAATATGGTTATTTAAACACGGTGGAAGGCCTTTAGTTGCCTAAAGAAGTATAAACACAAAGAAGGTTCTTTATTGCATATTTTCTCATGTGATGGTATAGCCGTACAAATTCTGGTGCCAAAGGGCAAAAGTGTTACTGGTCGGTATTACCGAGATTTTATACTGGAAAAAGTTTTTAAAAAATATTATCTTAACTGACGCCCTGCCCTGTGTCAGGATTCAGGCATATTTTTTTTACCTCATGAAAATGCTCCATCACATACATCTGAGCTTGGAAGCAATTTTTGAAGTCGGAGAAGGTTACCGTCTTGCCACACACAACATACTCTCAAGATCTAGCCCCATGCCACTTTTTCCTATTTCCAAACTTTAAAAAGTTTTTGTATGGTCGTCGTTTCAAGTCCCGACAAGCCCTTGACTCGCCCATCAGTCAGTGCCTCATAATTTAAACATGGATTCGAGGTTGAAATTATGTTTTAAACCGCGGTGAATACTTTGAGGGGATGTAATGTTCATTTCACTGTTTGAGTCGAACGCTTTTGAGATATCGAACAATATACATTACTTATCGAACAACCCTTGTCATTCGAAAATTTTGTTATGTTTAGCGAAATATTTGTATTATGCCACTAGACTAAGAAAACAAATCTGTGATATGTAGATTAAATTAACAATGTGTGTGTGTGTGTGTGTGTGTGTGTGTGTGTGTGTGTGTGTGTGTGTGTGGCACATGTGTTCATAAAGGTATGTTACTTGACAGTTTTGTCTTTTTCTGTCGCTGTCAATTATACAATACAGTTTATAATTGTCTCATTATATATACATGCAAATAAAATACACATTATCTAAAAAAAAATGTACACATGTCACACTTAAAAGAGTTGTGAAATAGACTATAAACTTTGTAAAATGAAATTGATTTTAAAACACAGATGTAATCTATATAGAAATCTTCTACGCCTCACTAAAACATTATTGCAGAAAGTGGCAGTATATTTAACCATATCTTATGGGCTAAATTACAATACATGTATATAATATTATTGTGCTAAAAGCTGTACTGCTTTATGCAATAACGTTTGATACAATAGTTTAGCTTTGAGGAGATTTTATTTGACCATAATTAATTAATGAATGGATGATAAAGTGTTGAAGAAAAATAAAAGATTATATTAGCACTTGGCTTATTATAGATTATGTGAAGTCATTCATTTGGGGACTGGATGGATATAGAAATGTGACATTGAGCAACTGATACTTATGCCTAGAATTACCACAGTGTTGTTGTTTTCTTTATTATTATTATTATTATTATTATTATTATTATAGTCACAAAAAGCCATACAAGGAAGATACGGTATATAGCAGGATCCTCTAAATGTATGACTAAATCATTAATTCTAACACAAATTTTGACAGTCGTCAAAGATGGCCTTCAGACATATTCAGAAAAAGTCTATTCTAAGTCTTGCATCAACCAAATGTGGATTCTCAAAAATTATAAAGAACTACTTGACCATCTTGTTTCTAATACTCTATCTTCGGTAAAAAGTATAAAAACTTTTGATTTTTCTACCCTTTACACCACTATCCCTCATTCTAAATAGAAAGAACATCTAAAACAATTCATTCTTTTACAACAACGGTAAACCAAGATATAAACATCTAGTGCTCAACAGGGATTTTGGTTATTTTGTAAAACACCATACAGACTGTAAACAAAAATATACTAAAGATACCATTAAGAAAATAGAGTTTTTGATAGACAAGATATTTTTAGCTCACCTGAGCACAAAGTGCTCAAGTGAGCTATTGTGGTGGGTCATTGTCCGGTGTGCGTCGTGCGTCAACTTTTGATTGTTAACACTCCTGAGGCCACAATTTAAGTGCAATTTTAATCAAACTTTCTTAGAATGATCCTCTTGACAAAAGCTAGCTCAAGTTCATATATGGGCCATGTTGGGTCAATAAGTAGGTCACTAGGTCGAATTGTAATAAAACCTTGTTAACACTCCTGAGGACCCAATTTTAGTCCAATCTTCATCAAACTTAGTCAGAATGATGCTCTTGACAAAAGCTAGCTCAAGTTCGTATATGGGCCATGTTGGGTCAATAAGTAGGTCACTAGGTCAAATTGTAGAAAACCTTGTTAACAGTCCTGAGGACCCAATTTTAGTCCAATCTTCATCAAACTTAGTCAGAATGATGCTCTTGACAAAAGCTAGCTCAAGTTCGTATATGGGCCATGGTGGGTCAATAAATAGGTCACTAGGTCAAATTGTAGAAAAACCTTGTTAACACTCATGAGGACCCAATTTTAGTCCAATCTTCATCAAACTTAGTCAGAATGATCATCTTGACAACAGCTAGCTCAAGTTCGTATATGAGCCATGTTGGTTTAATAAGTAGGTCACTAGGTCAAATTGTAGAAAAACCTTGTTAACATTCCTGAGGACCCAATTTTAGTCCAATCTTCATCAAACTTAGAATGATCTTCTTGACAAAAGCTAGCTCAAGTTCATATATGGGCCATGTTAGGTCCGGTGTGCGTCATGCGACGTGCGTCGTGCGTCAACTTTTGATTGTTAACACTCCTGAGGTCACAATTTAAGTGCAATCTTAATCAAACTTTCTCAGAATGATCCTCTTGACAAAAAATAGTTCAAGTTCCTATATGGGCCATGTTGGGTCAATAGTAGATCACTAGGTCGGATTGTAATAAAACCTTGTTAACACTCCTGAGGCCTCAATTTTAGTCCAGTCTTCATCAAACTTAAGTTAGAATGATCATCCTTGACAAAAGCTAGCTCAAGTTCGTATATGGGCCATGTTGGTTCAATAAATAGGTCACTAGGTCAAATTGTAGAAAAACCTTGTTAACACTCCTGAGGACCCAATTTTAGTCCAATCTTCATCAAACTTAGTCGGAATGATTTTCTTGACAAAAGCTAGCTCAAGATCATATATGGGCCATGTTGGGTCAATAAGTAGGTCACTAGGTCAAATTGTAGAAAACCTTGTTAACAGTCCTGAGGCCTCAATTTTAGTCCAGTCTTCATCAAACTTAGTTAGAATGATCTTCTTGACAAAAGCTAGCTCAAGTTTGTATATGGGCCATGTTGGATCAATAAGTAGGTCACTAGGTCAAATTGTAAAAAAGAAAACCTTGTTAACACTCCTGAGGAACCCAATTTTAGTCCAATCTTCTTCAAACTTAGTCAAAATAAACTTCTTGGCAAAAGCTAGCTCAAGTCCTTATAAGGGCCATGTTGGGTCAATAGTAGATCACTAGGTTGGATTGTAATAAAACCTTGTTAACACTCCTGAGGACCCAATTTTAGTCCAATCTTCATCAAACTTAGTCAGAATGATGCTCTTGACAAAAGCTAGTTCAAGTTCCTATATGGGCCATGTTGGGTCAATAAGTAGGTCACTAGGTCAAATTGTAGAAAAACCTTGTTAACACTCCTGATGACCCAATTTTAGACCAATCTTCATCAAACTTAGAACGATGTTCTTGACAAAAGCTAGCTAAAGTTTGTATATGGGCCATGTTGGATCAATAAGTAGGTCACTAGGTCAAATTGTAAAAAAGAAAACCTTGTTAACACTCCTGAGGACCCAATTTTAGTCCAATCTTCTTCAAACTTAGTCAAAATAAACTTCTTGACAAAAGCTAGCTCGAGTTCGTATATGGGCCATGTTGGGTCAATAGTAGATCACTAGGTCTGATTGTAATAAAACCTTGTTAACACTCCTGAAGACCCAATTTTAGTCCAATCTTCATCAAACTGTCTCAGAATGATGCTCTTGACAAAAGCTAGTTCAAGTTCGTATATGGGCCATGTTGGGTTAATGAGTAGGTCACTAGGTCAAATTGTAGAAAAACCTTGTAAACACTCCTGATGACCCAATTTTAGTCCAATCTTTATCAAACTTAGAATGATGCTCTTGACAAAAGCTAGCTCAAGTTCATATATGGGCCATGTTGGGTCTATAAGTAGGTCACTAGGTCATATTGTAAGAAAACCTTGTTAACACTCCTGAGGCCCCAATTTTAGTTCAATCTTCATCAAACTTAGTCAGAATGATGCTCTTGACAAAAGCTAGCTCGAGTTTGTATATGGACTATGTTGGGTCAATAAGTAGGTCACTAGGTCGAATTATATAAAAAACCTTGTTAACACATATGAGGGGATCCATTTTAGACCAATCTTATCAAACTGTCTCAGAATGATGCTCTTGACAAAAGCTAGCTCAAGTTTATAAATAGGTCATTTTGTGTCAATAAGTAGGTCACTAGCTCGAAATATAGGAAAAATCTCTTTTAAAAATAGAAGCTCCAGTTTGCCAAAATCAAGCTGAGTGTACATCATTTTCAGGTGAGCGTCCAGGGCCTTCATGGCCCTCTTGTTTGTGTTTGGCAATATAATTTTTCAACAAACAATCGGTAAACCAATGGGCACAAACTGTGTACCCTTGCTTGCTGATTTTTTCTTTATTCATATGAATCAGAATTTTTACAGACACATACAGATATATAGATGAAGTTCTATCTCTAAATAATCCCAAATTTGGAAAGTATGTGAATATCGTCTATCCAAGTGAACTTGAAATAAAAGATTCGATGGATTCTCTATGTTCTGCTTCATATTTTGACTTATACCTCAATTATGACATCCACGAAAGGTTATACAACAAACGTGATGACTAATTCTTCTATTGTCAACTTTCAGTTTTTTTGCAGTAATATTCCTGCTTCTCCTGCGTATGTTGTATATGTTTTACAGTTAATACGCTATAGTAGAGCTTGTTCCCACTATGGGGACTTTCTACAACCAAGCAAACTGCTTACAATTAAATTGTTGACGCAAGAATATTGCAAGCCCAGGCTAATCAAGGCCCTTAAAAAGTTTTATGACCATCATCACAATATTGTTAATAAGTATACATAGTCACTGTATCCAAACTTCTACTGGATATATTTGACTTACCATAGTTCTTGTTCCTTTTATTCTTAATGTTAAAGCACGCGACGGATGTAGCTAGCTAGACAGGAGGTGCTTACCCTTCGGAGCATCCGGCCTCACTTCCTTGATGGAAGTTCACGTGTATTACTAAATTTGCCAACTTTCAAAGTTTTGACTTTGTGATGGTGATTTGGACAAGGACTTGTATGTTTTTGTTTTATTTGCATATTATTTATTACTTAGGGGTGTAGTCAAGTTTAAAAGATTAAAAAATAAATGCAAGCTTATGTGAAGAGAAGTTTAATGAAGTGTCTGTCCAGCATTGAAACACTTGGAATCAGAATGACTTCAAAAGAAGAAAGATTCGCGGACTTTCCTAGCAAAATACAAATGAGGAATGTCCAAAATGCGCTTCCATAGTTACCGACAAGTTTGATTGAATAAAGGAAACCATGCATTAACGTTAGTTAAGTGTAAAAGGGATAAACACGGAAGTAATATGTAAGAATTACCCTTTGGCGGTGCAGTGCGAAATTTGATCCTCGTCAATAACGACCGGTAGCTAAAGCAAAAATTCCCATCTTAACAAAATAAAGCAACTATACAGTGCATTCAAGGGTTGTCGGTTTACTGGTAAAGTGGAATATTATTTTTAATATTTTAATGTGCGTCACAGTTAGTTGGACATTTATGAATGGTATAGGATCCTCCAATACTGCAGTTACCTCGTACAACACATAACCTATCTTAAATCAGAACTCATACAATCAGTGGGTCCTGAATTTTTATTTTACGGAAGCACTTATAGGTTGGTTGTAATGGTATTAAACGTCGTATCATCAGTTTTTCAGCTATGAGCAAGTTTGTAACACTCTAAAGAAAAATCTAAGAGTTGTGTGTGCTTGAGATGTGCGAGAGTGTATTGAGGTCTGATGTGTACTTGTGTGCACTCGGGGCGACTTATTATTAATTAAAATTGCATTAAGTTTTCCAAAGAAAAAATTAAAACGGTGCTTATCTAATTAATGATGTTTCTTATGAACAATGTTACATTTGGTTCAACGATAAAAGCTCGAATAAATACAGAAATTACAGTATTTACCCAGCGACTGATGCAGCATTAGGGATCTAATATTAGAACATGGTTACGTCATCAAAACCCGGGTCATTTAAACACAACTTTCAAAACGGTGAAATACTATAAATCAAACACAGAACTTCGTTGAATTTGTCATTTGTGACTTAGTAAGGGATACATAACACCATTTCAAATACATTTGGATATTAATGAAGGACAATTAATGCAATCTGTCATGTTTCACCTTCGATTCTAGGGTTTTCCGTACATCCGTGCGCATGCTCCAAGCTCATAAACACTGACCAGCCGGACAGAGGATTCCGTTTATTTACAGCTAAAAGAAATGAAATTTTAGAAAATGAATGTCACGGATCGTGGTTAGAAGCTATCTATTTTTAAAAAAAATATATTTTTAGAAAATCAAAAAAAATTCAGAAAATTGAAAAACTTAATGCAGCTTTAAGGTGCTAGCTTTCCGAGTCATCATGCGACAGAAAAGCATACCACTCCCCAAGTCACATTTTTCTGGTATAGGGTGAAACGGTCGATACTCTGCCTTCTCAGGTGAAGAAGCATTAATCATAAATGACGTGATCGGGGTTCGAACCTTGAGGCAGACGCTCTACTACTTAGCTACCGAGACAGTAGCAGCGCATTTAGGAACACTGAAATCATTTTTTTTTAATCGGTTGGATTTTTTAAATTGATCTTTGTCGCGTTTTTATCAAAATTCGAAATTTCAAACCGTTTTAAGTCTAGTATACCCCCCTTTTTAACCTTTTTGCCTTTTTATGAGACAATTTTAAAAAAGACGGATTTGAGTCTAGGATTGTCGAAGGGTATTAAGAATAGTACCAAAATTGAAGAACTTTGACAGTTTTTACAAGTTCTCATTTATTATTATTATTATTATTATTATTATTGTTGTTGTTGTTAACTCGAAAAAATGTTTTTCAGCAGTGCGTATTATCAAAAACTCGGGTTTAATATTCTCGATTTACGTATTTTTCAACTGTTGTTTTCCTTCCTGCAGGGGATGGGCATTATTTCGCTGGTATTATGATCCAGAAATGAAAGCTTTATCTGTTTTCAAATACCCCAAGTTCATTGTGTGGTTTACCAAAAAATGGTTGGCGAGAGAAGTGAAAAAAGTCGCAGATGCACATGGTATTGGACGTCACTCAAAAGAGGAAGTTTATTCTATCATGTATGCTGACTTGAAGGCTTTATCTGATTATCTAGGTATAATAATAATAATAATAATAATAATATTAATATTGTCTTTGTTATATGAAGCACCTACTGTTACAGTCTAATGGAGAGAGAGAGAGAAAGAGAGAGAGAGAGAGAGAGAGAGAGCTCTATGGCATTCTGAAATACATTCACCCTTTGGTAAACAAATAGATGCTAAATATTTGTATTTTTAATTAGATTGTTGTGACTGTATGCTGTATTTTATTCCATTTTATAGGTAAAAAGAAATTTCTATTTGGAGATAAGCCGTGTGAGATGGATTGTGCCATATTTGGTCAACTGGCACAGATGTATTGGCACTGTTTCGGTAATCCACCGGAAACAGCCATAAAAGGTATTTGTTGCTTTTCTAAAATCACCATTTAAGATATTTTGTTCCGGGAACAATGTTCTTGTTGTTATGGCGAAATTACGACATTAGAACAATGTTCTCGGTGCACGTTCTTGTTGTTATGGCGAGATAACGACATTAAAACAATGTTTTCGGTGCACGTTCTTGTTGTTATGGCGAAATTACAACATAAGAACAATGTTCTTGATGCTAGAACATCTAGCCGGAAGACACCCTTAGTTACTAGGATTTTTTGACTGTGTCTTTGGGTACCATCTACAACTTCCCCAAAATCACTACCAGTACTTATCAGTTGCTGCTTAATTCATTGATTGTTTCTTATTTTCAGCGAAAAAATTGCTTGTATTTCTTTTAAAATTTTTCAATTTTCTTTGCGAAATAGTTTTTTCCCCGTATTTTTGTTTTGTTGGTGATTTCGAGTGTCTGTCAAAATTAACAAAATCGGAATGACTTTATCGTCATTATCGTCGTCTTTATATAAATAAGTATTTACTTTTCATGTACATCTAGATTTTAATGTTCCATTCAAAAAGTTTTGAATATTTCATGCAGAAAATTAAAAAAAAAATTATAATTTAATATTACCACCACTAAGGTCATTTTCTTTATCAATATCATCAACAACATTATGTGAAAGACTGAGCTCTATAAAACTCGATCATTGACGTGAGCTCTATACGATGTGAGCTCTATACGACGTGAGTTCTATACGACGTGAGCTCTATACGACGTGAGTTCTATAACTATAAGACGTGAGCAGTATACGACGTGAGCTCTATGGCTATACGGCGTTAGTTCTATACTCGAACTCTATACTACATGAGCTCTATAAAACGTGGGTTTTATACAACATGAGCTCTGTACGACATTAGCTCTATTCAATGTGATTTGTTTACAACGTTAACTGTATACAATGTGATCTCTATACGATATGAGCTCTTTACAATGTGAGCTCTTTATGATCTATATACGACGTGAGTTTTATACAACGTGAGCTCTATAGAATTGATTTCTATACAACGTGATCTCTATACGATATGAGCTCTTTACAATGTGATCTCTATATGACATGATCTCTATACTATAGGAACTCTATACAACGTGAGCTTTTTACGATATGAGCTTTATACAACGTCAGCTTTATGCGACATGTTCTCTATACGCTGTCACTTAATCTTTTTTTCTGTGAACTATTAGTTTGCATTCTGAGTTCATAATTAATTTGCCTCGTTTGAATTTTTAGCAATATCGGATGGTCGGGTGTTTTGTAAAGACATTTTTGTCGATTAGACTTTCCTTTGTAGCCACCAACCACCACCACCACAACCACCACCACTTCGCTTCTTAAATTCTATGTAAAATTTTCAAATTTTTGAATTTTTTTTTTACATAAACGTTCAAAATGACTTGATTTCGTCATTTCAGTCCAAATTAAAAATTTTTTTTTTTTTTTTTTTTTTTTTTTGTCTTTGATTTAAACTAAGTGTGAATCATATTGTGTATGTGGCATCATATCTTGGAAAATTTTCTTAAAAATCTAAGGAGTTTTGTAATATTCACTTGCATATACCTAGTTGTAACGGAAAATTGCTTTGCGCATGGCAACAGGAACTCTCGGTACAACATGCACTTGTAACATTGCATTTATGGGCATTGAGTGAACATATGGCAGTAATAACTCTTCAAATCTGTGTCCCAATAACTAAAATACATTTTATTCCTTATAATTTGTTATTTTTCAGAATTTCCTATTTTGATTGACTATTGTGATAGGATGAAAGATACAATCTGGCCTGATTGGGATAAATGTATAACATATGGGGGAACCCAGAAAGCTAGTGGATAAAATCCAAATTTGGTACCACCAAGAAAAACAATGCGTCACTGATGGGTAAACAATCAAAGAAAAACATATGTAGTTTTTATATTGAAACTTTGCAAAGAAAAATTAATTGTGCCATAAACAGTGTTTATAACAGTGTTTTATATATATATATATATATATATATATTTTTTTTAACTTTTTTTTTTTACTTTGTTACAACTTGTAAAGACATTTTAAAGTTAACCTGTGACATTTTATCTCATCATATCAATAATCATACATATCATTATTGTTAAAGATTTTTATATTGAAGAATAGTGGCTGGATTTTATGAAAAGAGGCATAAGACAAGGATGTCCAATATCTGCTATGTTATTTTTCTTTGTAATAGAAATCCTGCTTTTAAAAATTCAGCCTGGTCAAGAAATTGAGGGTTTTCTTTTTCAAACAAAATTACTGATGTCAAAATGGTACAACATGCAGATGTAATCTTCTTTTGAAAAGCACTAATTTTATAGATTCTGAACATTTTATCAAAACATGGTATAAGATTGAATGTAAACAAAATCAGAGACTATATATTGAGAAATATTGTCCAGATATTTTTTTACTATGTCATTTTTATGAATTAAACCAACTTCATTTTGATCTCGGTGATTGCGAAAATATCTGAATTAGAAATTTTTGTTTATGAATAGAAAATTTGAATCTGTATCGCAAAAGAAATCAGACTTTTTCTTTAAATGTTTGAATGGAAATTTAAAGTAACATGGTCACAGAAATATTGGTTTAATCTTTTTTAACATTGTATAGAATGGGAAAATGTTTATACGCAGAAAATATTAAATGTGTTATACTATATTGGAGTTTAACTATAAACTTCTCTATCATCTGTTGTCGAATAATAAAAGTGTCAGTATTTGGAATTATGAGGCAAGAAAATATTGTCCATTTTGTAATAAACTTAAAGACAGTGTTCAATTGCTCTATAATGGTAAAAGTTATGTAATATATTTAAAAGTTTAGAAAACCTATTGTAAAAGGTGTGCTGAAAAACTATTGTGATTGGCTTATGTGAAGATTCTTTGGAAGGAAGCACCATTTTAAATGATTTTTTTTATTGCTTATGAAATTTAAAAAAGAAACTATAATGAAACTTCTATTAGAAAATAAAATAGTGACATATACTGTTTAAAAGATATATATTTCAATATTGCCAAACCTTACCTAAAACATCTTTGAGTACTGATTTGAATGTTTTTAGACAGATATATTTGTATTTATAATTTTATATTATTTTTATAACATTGCAAATTATAAATGTGTATTTCGATAATACTAATTTAGTGTTGTACTGCATCATTAACATATGACTTAATATGTGTTTATATACAGTTTGTCAATCAATTCCGGTTAATTGTTTTGCCGAAAGTGTAAATTTATATTAAATTTATGAAACAAAATTTGGTTTTGTCTTCATTGAAATGATATATACCTTGCCTATAAACCAGTAGAAAACGGGTTTGTTTCATATAGGTTTACTTTACAAATTTTCGGGTTTATTTATACACATCCTTCAACCACTTCCGGTTAATTCAAGTCGTTCCGAATAACGTGAAAGGGGGCATTTCAATATATTTATTACCTGTCAAATTTGACAGTTTCTGAGAGTTTTGGATATTTTCATATGTTTTAAAATAAATAATCATATTACAGAAAGAAAATAATACAAAATTATTTATTAGGCTTTTATTTTTATTATTTCTGTACAGCAAACTTGTTACAGTATAGATCTTCAGTAATTACATCTAGGAATATGCTAATTATGGATCTGACAAAACAAGTTCCATAATCGATCCTTCGGGAATGGCACTTAGAACATTGGAAATGGGATCATAGTCATTTCTGCACACAGTATTAATAATATAGTTGCAAGGTAGAAGAACTACACCACCCTCCCCCCCCCTCTTCATGTTGAGCTGGCCATGGCGGATAGCTTGGTGTTGGTTCACCGGTGACTTCTGCGTGGACTTTGCCACCTTTATCAAGAATAATGCGGAACTGTGGTGCCAAGGATCTAGGAATATGGCCAAGTGGTAAACCAGCTACGTCCTCCAGCTTAAAGTGTCTCTTTTCATCTGTTGTCATTCCAAGTTGATCCTGTGAAAAATATTCTAAGTCAGGGATCCACACTAAACAAGCACAGTTATCCTGAATGTTAGTGTATTCAGGCTCAACAGTCAGTGGACAGGGTGGTTTTGTCATTGGATGCCTGATTTCAAATGCACGATATCCTTTAACGACAGAGTGTTTTAATGTTATAGTATAAGAAATAACTGGGTCCTGCTTTGATGATGATGGACGACTGTCATCTTTTTTCTGCAAATACGGCAAAGGAAACTCAGTTATAATTTTATTATTTGTGGGGTCTAACAATAACATAATTATATAATTAAAAAGGTTTGAAATTACATGAAAAGTCATTTTAACTAGGTTTATTTACAAAGTTAAACTCTTAATAAATGATCACCTGTGTATTGAAACCACCCCTAATTTTAAACCATACAATGTATTATTTATGAGACAAGTTTTGATTATGGTTAACTTTCTTTTAAACTTTCTTTGATATAAGAATGCTAAAATAAAAACATGTCTTTATAAAATCTCTTGTGACCACAATTTACTATACACGTAATGATGTATACATATGAACAATAATAGTTTTACTAGAAACTAAGATTTATTGAAAAAGGTATGTTTTTGTTCACAAATTTTTAAATAAAACTACTGTTGTACTGTATTCACTTGTCTATGTTTTATTTACTAGTCTTTCTTGCACAAAGAAACCGTTTTGATACGACCCCCAATCAACGTAAATTTACGGTCGAGTTAACCGCAATTGGTTTAACGCCATGCTCTGTAAAACGGTCACAAAAACTAACTGCAATCTAATACGCCCACGATTCGGCATGTTTCTAATCGAGTAATGAATAAGAACAATAATGCAATTCACCTTTTTTCGTTTGGGTCCCATTTCAGCCAAAAAATCAGCAAAAACTCTTGGTATTGGTATTCCCCCGTGCGTGTTTCTGAAATTGCTGACAAGCGTCTATAGGACCCGTTTTTGACAGACGCTTGACCGGAAGTAATTAGTGGTTCAGCGACGATCTTTGGTGGATATGTAGTTGATAGACTATACTATTTAATTCCGAAAAGAGAAATACTTGAACCTAACATATGTTTTTATCCTATGATACCAAGTAAAAAAGTTAATCGGAACTGGTTCATAATCGGAAATGGTTGACAAACTGTATATCTTTCTATATGTATGTTTTTAATATATGCTGTAGTTTATTTTTTTTATAACCGTTAAATAAAAAAACATGTTTAACTCAGTAGATAGTACTTTATGTTGTCAGAAAATGTACCATGTAGCAATTTTTTTCAGGTCTCTAAATTTTTGAAATTTATTTGAAATTAAGGTTATTTCCTCATGCAAAGCATTTCTTAACTAAATTTGGATTCATTTATTTTTTAACTTTGGATTCATTAATTTTCAAACTTGGATTGGCTTTTTATCAATCAATTGTTCGGCCCCTAGTGTCACTGATGAGGAATGAATTTCCGAAATGTGCACATATGGCACATCAAAATTAAACAGGTATTTTTGGTATATAAAATGTATTTATATTTCTTCGTGAACATGACCTGCGACTGAACAAATCAGTACGAATTATGAAATAGGATTTTACTTCTCTCCCAGTCAAGTATATTTCCTTATGAAGTGGCTGAAATTTTAAGCTTTGCAATACGATCAGGACAATGTCCAGAGAGCGATGCACTTCGTCTGCGCGAATTAGCATTTCATCTCCGCTAATGAAATCGTTCTGCGAGTTAAGATATTCATCCCCGCGAGTAAGTATATTTCAACACCGCGAGTGATAATTTATATAGTTTTTGTACCTTAACGCTTTCATGGTTATGTTCATTTCTCACTCTAACAACGACTTAGTCATTCTGATTAGTAATAATGACAGCCTTGTATGTTTTCTCGGTGCTGCACCTATCAACCAAATCACCATTTTTCAGAACATTAACTTTTCTGTATGTAAAATTCTGATATATGACACATCTATCCACAATCGTTTCGGTGTGTGTCAGATCCATCTTGTTTGCGACACAACTGTTTTCATCCAGGGTCGTATACCTTTACTTCAATATTTTCCATTTACCTGGTCAAAGGTAATTCGCGGAGATGAAGTACGGTTGATTTAATTTTGCTCGCGGAGATAAAGTTTTAATTTTTTTTAGATTCGCAGAAATAAAATGATGAAATGCAGTCGCAGGGAGGGTTCTTCAGCGTGACACGCCTAGCGTAACACGAGGCATCGGTTTTTAAGGTCTCTTCGTAAGGACCCCTTGACTTTCGTTTCTAAGTGCCAGGAGCTTGGCAAAAGAACAGGCATGATCTATTTTTAAGTCTTGGTCAGACTTACAAGGGTTTGAACCCCGACCTCCCACATACGAAGCGAGCACTCTATCAACTGAGCAACCGTGTTGTATTAAAAAGTAAAGTTACAATTAAACGGGGAAGTAAACCATGATTATTCATAACATTTGAGAAACATTTCAACAAATTCTACGTTACCAATAGATAAGAAAAATCCATGCCCGTGTACGTCTTTGATTTGACGGCCTCGGTGACTCAGTGGTAGAACGTCCGCCTCGAGAGCGGGACGTCTCGGGTTCAAACTCCGACTGGGTAATGCGTAAGATTAAAATTAAAGATTCTGTTTCCTCGGTATTAGAAGGATAGAATATCAACTAGTTCACCCGGTGCCAGGATAATGGACTAAGGGAGTATGCTCTACTGGCTTGTGAACTAGCACCTTACCAAAAAATCGCCCGAGTGTACTTTAGTAGACGCCAGGCCATAACTCGCAAAACACGCATATACGAACTTGTTCTTGGATTAATCCATAGAGATTAACTACCTTGCTCTCGTCACGAACAGCTAAAATAGCTGATGTGACTTTAAAACTACATTATTACAGCAACAACAACGTCTCTGATTTATTTCTCAAATGACGTTATTTTTCTAGAAAACGTCTTACTTCATGTCCTTATCTTACCACATTCATACGCTCAGGGAAACCAGTCACTAGTTACGCTGTTAGACCCATATTGTGTCGAAAAAGTGCGTCATCTCCTTATCGTACCAGATTTATACACCTAGGGGCACTTATCATGTGATACGCTGTTAGAACCATGGTGCAGTCGAAATGGGTCGTTCACTAAGGGATAGAGTGGAACTGGAGTAATGGTGTTTTACGCCCCAGTCAAGATTCTTTCACTTATTTCGAGGCGGTCAGTTCTGGGTTGGTGGAGGAAACCAGAGTGCCCGGAGAAAACCCGGTGTGCCCCGACCTTCGGCAAGCGAACTGACAAACTTTCTTACACTAGGATTCGCTAAGGGATACCAATCACGTGACTTCATATTGTACAATGGCTTATACCATGCGTGGACGAGAGAGGGATAACCGTTTGTATGATGTCATATTGAAACATCATATACCATGAGCCGGTGATAGCTTTTTACGAGGACAAGCTTAATTTTATGCAATAACATATTGTAACACGGCATGCACGATGCGTCAGCGATAGGTTTTCAAAAGGATAAGCGTTTGTATGACAACATATTGCAACACGGTACATATGATGATTCGACGAGATGGTTATAAAAGGATAAACGTTTGAATGCTACTTCATATTTTAACACTGATGTAATATAGTGATGTAGATTTTTATATTTGATTGGATTATATTTGACAAAAGCCAACGTGTCACATTAAGAGTTTTAAAATACATATCTATATTCTTTGTTTAGCTATTAATTCTTATAAATATTTCTTTAATAAATTTACTTCGTCATATACCACTTTTTCGCTCAGATGAGCTATTGCTATCCATGTTCGTCCGCCGTGCGTCGTCCGTCGTGTGTAAACTTTTTCCTTTTTTATCTTCTCCTCCAAAACCACTGGGCCAAATTTAATGAAACTTGGTAACCATCATGCCTGTGTGAAACACTATCATATTTGCAAAATGAAGGAGTTATGTCCCCTTGGGGCCCCATTAGGGGGCAAATCTTTAAAAATCTTCTCCTCTGAATCTACAAGAGATATACCTTAGTTATTTTATTTATAACATCCTTGGGTCATCTTTTTTTCAGATTTGCACAAATGGTAGCCATTGGGCTCAAAATGGGGAAATTGTAAGGCACTGAGTGGGGAAATTGCTAGAAATTATATATTTGTCACTACATATATCTTGAAAACTATTAACTTTTTGTATAGACATGTATATTAGAATATTGTAGGTATTGACATGACGATCATTTTGATATATGGTCAAGTCATATGTTAAAAGGTCAAGGTCAAAGCTGCAGAAGAAGACATAAATTGCTAATTATCTTGAAAACTATTAACTTTTTGTATAGGCATTAGAATATTGTAGGTATTGACATGACGATCATTTTGATTTATGGTTCAAGGTCATATGTTGAAAGGTCAAGGTCACAGCTGCAAAAAAAACAAAACACTTAAATCAAAATGATCGTCATGTCAATACCTACAATATTCTAATGCCTATACAAAAAGTTAATAGTTTTCAAGATAATTAGTAATTTATGGTTCAAGGTCAAATGTTGAAAGGTTAAGTAACAGATGCAAAAAAAGACTTAAATTGCTAATTATCTTGAAAACTATTAACTTTTTGTATAGGCATGTATATCAGAATGTTGTAGGTATTGCGACATCGATCATTTTGATATATGGTACAAGGTCATATGTTGAAAGGTCAAGGTCACAGCTGCAACAAAAAAGACTTAAATTGAAAACTATTAACTTTTTGTATAGGCATGTATATAAGAATATTGTAGATATTGACATGATGATCATATTGATATATTGTTCAAGGTTATATGTTAAAAGGTCAAGGTCATATCAACATAGGGATACTAAAATTATTAATTATCTTGAAAGCTATCAATTTCATGCATAGGCATGTATATTAGAATATTGTAGGTATTGACATGACAATCATATATGATTCGAGGTCATATATGTTCAAAGGTCAAGGTCACAGCTGCAAAAGAAAACTTGAATTGCTAATTATCTTAAAAACTATTAGCTTTTTGAATAGGCATGTTTATTGGAAGATTGTAGGTATTGACATGACGATCCTTTTGATTTATGGTTCAAGGTCATATGTTGAAAGGTCAAGGTCACAGCTGCAGAAGAAGACTTAAATTGCTAATTATCTTGAAAACTATTTACTTTTTGTATAGACATGTATATTAGAATATTGTAGGTATTGCGACAACGATCATTTTGATATATTGTTCAAGGTTATATGTTCAAAGGTCAAGGTCATATCAACATAGGAACACCAAAATTATTAATTTCTTGAAAGTTTTAATTTCATGCATAGGCATGTATATTAGAATATTGTAGGTATTGACATGACAATCATATATGGTTCGAGGTCATATATGTTTAGAGGTCAAGGGCATAGCTGCATAAGTATACTGAAATTGATTAATGATTTGGAAATTATTCACTGCACTACAGTTACTTGCATATTATATAAGCTACTTATAAATGAAATGTGAGTGGATATATTTCTGATTAAGTTTTGTGGGAGTTCTTAACTTGAGAAAACTTAAAGTTTCTGTACTTAATATGTTCTCTATTGCACTTTGTAAACAATATTGGACATATCTTCAGGTGAGTGTTAAGGCCCATGGGTCTCTTGTTGAATTTAATCATATTGTCACATACCACTTTTTGAATGTATTTTTATGATTAAATTCAAAAAGTGGTATGTGACAACTTGATAAATTCATAAAGTAATATTTCGAAATATTCCGAGATGGAAGGATTTAGTTAAGATATAGTTACGTGTTCATGGGCTGTATAAATACCATGTAACATATTGTAAAGACACAATTTATAATGTAATATAAAAGTTATAATAATCACATAACATGTTTCTGACCGAGACCAGTAAATAATTAGCATTTTTAATGATTGATAAAAAGCTGAACAGCAGGTGGCAAGATTCAATAAAATTATTTGGCGAGGGAAATAATTACACAACAAAGTCAGTCGTCTTGGTGTTATGACGCGCACTGAGTTCATAAAATAGGTGACTGAGTTGTTTTATGAATTAATTTTGATATAAATTGTCGACATGTGGTTGAAATGTTCTGAAGCAACAAATTAGTTTCCGTTCAAACACTTTGATGAGGTGGATCAAATGTACACTATCTAGCAGTCACTTTTATGAGGTGGACCTAATCCGCAGGTACATTATTTAATAATCAATGATAAGGTGGATCGAATCCAAGGGAACACTGTTTAATAACAACTTTGATAAGATCGATAAAAGGGTACATTATCACACAATCGCTTTTATGAAGTGGATCCAATCCACAATTACAATGTCTAAAACTTTTATGAAGTGGACTTAATCCACAGGTACATTGAATAAAGCATTTACTTTGATGAAGTGGGGTGCACGGTTACAATGTATGACAACTTATTGATGATTTAAACATTCATGGGAACATTGTTTAAAAACCACTTCAATAAAGTTGGCCGAATCCACAGGGTCATTGTTTAACAACCACTTTGATGATCATGTATGTTATCTACAAGATTTATTGATTTTAGAAAAGCTTTTGATACTTTTCTAAAGGATTAAAAGTAATAACACGTGTAAATGTTGTATATTCTATATTCGAATAGTAATCCGTTATGAAGTGCTATATTTTAATTTTTTAACGTGTATTTACTGATGTTATTACAATGTGTTGCCTGATTTCTTCTTTTATTTTGTTTATAGATGAATTAAATTGATTAAGTCGTGCAGAAAAACTCGGTATTAATATTGAGGGTAGGAACAAATAAGCGTGGGAAGGCGTGATTAAAAACGGGGTTTTTATATCTGTATGTGTGGTTTTAAAACTTCTCTCGTCAGATCGTAAACGTTTTATACTACAGTTGAATCTCGTTATCTTAAACTAATGAGGAAATGAAAATAATTCGATGTTCTGTCAAGACGATATTTTTACAGCTATCAATAAACCTTTGACGAGCAATACAATCTTGTATAAAATCTGTTTTAGTTATGTTAATGGAAGGACTTCCTTTTGTACCCCCCCCCCCTCCCCACTTAAAACTTCCTATTTTTGGATATCAAAGATACTAAAAGGGTTTCTTTTAAGGGGTATCCATTAAAAAACTGGGGCTCTGTTTTTTGGGGGGTTATTTAAAAATTAAAGAAATGTCACAAACCACAACTTAAGTCTGTGACCACATGTTATTATGAGCTATACATGAATGTTTTTACATGCTTACCTTGCCGGGAATCGATCTGGGTACCGTTGGATCATCAGTCTGACTCGCTACCTATTGCGCTATGAAGGACTGATTTGTTGCAGGTAGGTGTTTGGATAATATGCAGTATTTTTCATAATAAATAAAACTACGTCACTTAATTTCATGTAATTGATGCCCCCATAACTCTTAAATGATTATATTTTATCGATGTTATTCTGATTTTCAAGCACCTTGAAAAATGCATTGTTATTCATTTGTGGCATGGCACGATTATGGAAAATTATGAATCTGATGATGATTTTATACCGCCAAATTTGCCAAAAATTAAAAAAGAGCCAATAGATGAAGAGAGCGACGATAGTTTATTAAATTCCATACTAGGTATTAGCAACAAAGACATAGACGAAAATAATAATGTGAGTGAAAGTGAGCACACAAAATATTGGAAACATACTCAAAAAAGGTAAGTAATCATATATTTGTCATATTACAAAATACTATTTATTTAAGGTAAATTTGAGTGGGGTACAAAAGGAAGTCCTACCAAGAAATCAATCGATATGCGGCAATAGAACTGAAAAACTTAATCCCAAAGTAAAAGTAGGCTAACCATTATACACACACCCGCACAGTTCAAACATAAACCAAATTGTTCTCAGAGTAATCCCGTGCCTTGCTCTAGTTGTTAATAGCTGAAATATTTCTGATGTGACGTAAAACAACATTAAAACCAACCAAAATTGATAATAAACGTCGACGGGTAGAAAATTACTGACCCACCCTACAGCTCCACGGTGGCGAGTGAGTGCTGATTACTACCCAACTCTGCACTGGTCAAATTTTCCTCACCTAGCTTCTATAGGGATTGGTAAAGTTACTTAATATAGTCCCAAGAACAATATACTAATTACATGTTTAGATTCCAAATGTTTTTGCTACATCAACTCATTTTAGATTTATTCTAGAGAATTCTTATTTGAAATTCCATGACAAATAGTTAATACTGTAAATCAGGAAATTAATGCGTCATGAAATTAATGCGAATTGCCGATTTTGAAGTAAAATGCGTATTGAAATTAATGAGAATATATCTGTAAAAGAAACTGGAACCTGATGGAAAAACAAATTCAGACGTCTTCCTTACAATATCTGTATTAACATTTTATTTTACTTTAACAACTGTAAACATTCCGCTTTAGAATTTCTTTTATCATTTAAGTAAAAATTTGATTTTGATATTCAGATGGTAAAAGCTTTATTCTGAAAAAGTAACCTTTAAAATTTAGAGATAGTGCACATATAAACAAACCAAGCACTCAATACTCAATTATGAAATACTGGTGAAAACGGCATCAAATCAGAGACAATTACATCAAACGATCGCAAACTGCGAATTTATGACGGTAACGTCATGTCGCCTTTTTAAATTTTCTGATTTTTTTATAATCAACATGACAGCCATATAGCTGCATTATAACAAAAGCTCTAATAAGTTTTAAAATCTAAGCGATACTTGTGTCATGTATAACTAAACAAGGATCTGTTTGATCATTGTTCTCATTAGGTACATATTCTAAAACTGTTTTCAAAGCTATTGCTGTGTCGTTTTTTGCTGAAAACGAAGCATAACCACGTGATGAATGTTTTGTTAAACTGTGCTTAGGTCGACCTGGACTAGGTGGCGTATTAATTTGTAATCTCTCTGACGGAGGAGTTCCGGGTAGCAGAAATAGGTCCTGGCTGTTCTTGTCCTTTTTCATTTTTTGTCGTTTATGAGATTCGAATGTTTGACTTCCGAAATAGTTACTTTCATTTGCTTTTGTACATTTAAAATGCTTCTTTCTAAGAATTAATGCTGAAACTACAGTAACCACAATCAAAACAACAACAACTATTGCAACAGGAACTAAGTAGGGCGGAAGTGAATTACTCGTCAAATCATTAGGAGTTTTTATCACTAAACAGTTTGATAGATCTTCTAACGGACACCAACTAATAAAAGAATCCGACTTTGCACAAAATGTGTATTCTGTTTCCGGCTGCAAACCGGATATCACATGACTTCGTACAGAGCTTTGTGGAATCACAGAACATTCCTGGGATGTTTTGTTGTTCCAGTAATTTAAACTGTACATAAGATAATTTTCTAAAATTTTCTCAGATGGCAGTGTAAAAGTTTTTGTTTGATTAAACTTAATACTGATTCTTATACTTCTTGACGTAACATCGGACGCCGTTAACCTCATTACTGCTTCACATCGAGGGCCTGTGAAGCTGCCATGGCAAACACACTGCGCCTGCGCACGTTCTTGTTCACCTGACAAATACACAGTGGTTTTACAAAGAGAGTCATTTTCACACAATAACGATGAACAAGAACTGTAATTCTGTATCACTAAAAAAGAAAGGAAAATTCTACTGAAAACATGCCATGCATGGTCAACAAGGTTACAAGTGATGTTTTAATTCATTCGAAATGTAGCTAATTATGTGTTTTTCTTGTGTCTTTTTGTAGTGTGTGAAATGTGTCTTGATATGTGGCTATTGAAGTTTGTTGTTTGTAATTTTTCTTTACTAGTTGCTTTTAATACAACTGGTTGATCTTGTTCTCAGATTTTTATCTGATGTTTTTATTCGGTAGCAACTTTAAATTTTATAACGTTTTGTTCTCCAAAGCAGAACACTAGTCTTCACAAGTGTTCTATTGTGTGTCTTCACAGGTGTCCTATTGTGTGTCTTCACATGAAGAATTCACGAATTAAAGTTCTTCAAATAAGAGACCACTGCGGCAGCTCAGTTGGTAGAGTGCTCGCTCTGTAAGTGGAAGGTCGTGGGTTCGAATCCCCGCCGGGTCTGATCCAAGATTTGAAAGTGGGTAGTGACTGTTCTTTCGCCAAGCACTCGGCATTACAAAATGAAAGTCACGATTCTTTCGGATGGAAACTTAAAATAAACGAGGTCCCATGACATGGCTTGGCACGATAAAGAACCCTGCTGTATAATGCCATCAGCGCAACGCACAGGCAAAATTTCTGCACTTTCGCCTTTATCTGGCGACGTCTCGATATAAGTGAAATATACTTGACTGAGACGTTAAACACCATTACTCAACTCAACTAAACTCTTCAAAATCAGAAAAATACAACCCAAGGCCTCTGATTGACTAGAAATATAGACATGTTGAAAGTGTGGTCTAAACATATATGGGAAACACATCCGTCCTAAATCATGTCGTAGACGGTTTGATTGAAAATTCCCATGGATAAATATTTGACCAGCGGACCCTCCATAATTAGAAAATTTAACAAAATGTCAACACCTAAGAATCTAAAAACTGTCATGTGCAGAATTTTGAAGATTTCTTTTTTATTTTCAGAATTTTGAATATTTCATTTAGTTAAAAATTCAAAATTTTACACGAAAATATCATCTAATGAAATTTAGACACAAAACGCACTGATGAAAGTCTTTTACAGACCAATTATGATCACAAACTTCAAAATTGACGAATAGTACAGGTAAGTGGTGGTTCGAAAAAAAGATAAATTTTAAGTCACATGTAAAATTTATTTATGGACCAATCAAGTAAGGTCCTGTACTTGCCTTCTGATTCTGTTGTTACGGTTTCCATGACGACGACAACAATCAAAAATATTATTATACAAAAGTATCTTGTCATAGCCTAAGATAGGAGTCTCATTCTTGTTGTCTTGGTGTCTGAAAAATATAAAAATAGAAACTTAAGATTTGAAAGGTTCAGACGAAAAAAGCCAATGTTTATCAAAATAATGTACATGTATTATTTTTTCTTTAAAATGCATATAAAATCTTCCAGGCCAATATCTTTATATTCATCAAATTTTGTAACTATGAGTTTTAATTAATGCTTATATAGATTTAATAGTTTTTACGAAGTACATGTAAGAGGCTCATTGAAGATTTCGTCATGACTCAACAAACATTTAAAGACAGAAAGATTATGACCCTTCTCATTATTATTCAGACTTTTCAATGCTTAGCATTAAATATATCATAAATGATGTTATTATAACCTGGGTAAAAAACAATTTTGAGATTTTAAACGAAGCTTGCAATAATATTGTTCGGTCCCTTTTTGTATTTCTATTCCGCGAAGGGCCTGGGTGGCCGCGCGCTTTCAGATCATAGTGCTGTATTTCTATTCCGCGAAGGGCCTGGGTGGCCGCGCGCTTTCAGATCATAGTGCTGTATTTCTATTCCGCGAAGGGCCTGGGTGGCCGCGCGCATTCAGATCATAGTGCTGTATTTCTATTCCGCAAAGGGCCTGGGTGGCCGCGCGCTTTCAGATCATAGTGCTGTATTTCTATTCCGCAAAGGGCCTGGGTGGCCGCGCGCTTTCAGATCATAGTGCTGTATTTCTATTCCGCGAAGGGCCTGGGTGGCCGCGCGCTTTCAGATCATAGTGCTGTATTTCTATTCCGCGAAGGGCCTGGGTGGCCCCGCGCTTTCAGATTATAATGCCTCTTACTTCCTAAGTTTTAATTCCGCTCGGGCAGATTCGTGTGTGCTAAGTTTGTTAGTTCGCTAGGTACTCCTGGTTTACTCCACCATCCCAAAACCGCCTCGATATGTGATATAAAGAGAATCTATTACGAGTTTGAGGTCGAGATGGGGAAATTCCGATCGAGTGGTCAGATTTTTCATCTCAATCGAGGCCTGGCAGAGTTTGAGATGAAAAAAATCTGACCACGCAGGGTGCGACATGGAAAAAATATCGTACCACCAATTCAGTGAGATAAATCTATCACAAATGCGAGAAAAACGAATACTGACTGGAGCTTAAAATCCACTCCACTCTCTTTACGAGAAATATTCTTGACTGGGACGTTAAACACCATTACTCAACTCAACTCATTACGAGAAATAATTGATGTTTCGTTACTTCCTTAAAGTACAAACTAAAACTTAAAGTACGTTATACACTGGTCTACTTAACAAAACCGATACAATTTCTATTCTTGTTAAACATAATAAATGTACAACATTAAACAATAACACCTTTTATTATATGACTACTGATTTTACTAAGTTTTGATTGGTTGAAAACATGTTAAGCTGCAGTGGACAGATCGTTATGTTCACCGCGCAATTCTGCACGTGAGGGTAATATCATGTTCCAAATTGCCCCACAAGGTCCCTAAAAATAGACGACGGTGATTTCCCATTGTCCAAGAATAGAACCAATCAAAGTCGTCCTAAGTTTTTGATAAGCCAATCATAATTGATCTACTTTAAAAGCATCGGATCTCATTGCATCTTCTGAAAATCATGGCGGATAAAAACAGAAGCTGTTACGAATTGTTTTGAAAGACGCTTGTCTGTCAGTCATAAAATAAAACAATTATTGACTTTAAATTTCGGTTAATACAAGGATTTATGACCCCAAAAGAATGTTATATTCACCTCGGCCTACGGCCTCGGTAAATATAACATTTCTTTTGGGGTCATAAATCCTTGTATTAACCTCATCAAAAGTCAATAATTGTATATTGTACATATATGCGTTTATGACATTTACTTGTTAAAACAAATTTTATACCGGTAAGTGACTATCGTGTGAAAATGGCTGGACAATTAACATTTCACTAAAACTTTAAAGGCCGAAGAATATGATTATATTATAATGGAATATTTGTTAAACTGTAGAGTTCGTTCAGTGCATTCGGAAGCATATAAATAACTTATGCCAGAATTATACATAATGACTTCTGTGCATTTAAAATAGATATTACATTGTTAACGAGCCGTTAGGCGATTCAACATTGCGATATCAATTAGAAAATACTATAGATAATCCAATTAGATTGACTTTTTGCCTTCACCTGGTACCACCTAGAAACGCCCGGAATTACTTCGATGCCACTGAGGGGTACTGAAGTGAGACTTTTCAGTCTCTGCTAACTGCTTTTTATTTTCAAACTTATTTTCAGCAAAATAATTCTTGTATTTCTTTGAAAATGTTTAACTTTCTTTGCTTTTTAATGATAAATTTAAAAAAAAAAAAAAAAAAAAAAAGATATATGACATGTTCAACATTAAAATATTTTGTATACTAATTAAATGTATTACTTCTCATTCAATGAACTGGATCCATATTAAATCTAATCGCAGTTTTTCTTATTTGTTCCTTTTTGTTAATTGTAGGAGGACCAATGTTGTTATAATATTAAAGAGACCCGGGAAAGACTTCCCTTTGTATCCTCAACAAAAATTTTCATTTCAACTGAAATGGCCGAAAAATAAAAGAATCAAACTACATATTTAAAAACTTCATTAAAATATTTTATTTAAATTGTACATAGAGTTTAATGGGTTGGGGTGCAAAACAAAGTCTTACCCAACCTCGGACCTGAAATTACTTTCAACATCTGACCACCTGGAAGTCTTGTATTCTAGGCTTTATACCATTCAGATACTGATAATGATTTTATGAATTTATATTTTCAAAACGATTAATAAGGAGCGGATGTCTTGTTTGTAATAAGGACCGAATGCTTTGTTTGATAAAAAGGAGCGGATGTCTTGTTTGTAATAAGGACCGAATGCTTTGTTTGATAAAAAGGAGCGGATGTTTTGTTTGTAATAAGGACCGAATGCTTTGTTTGATAAAAAGGAGCGGATGTTTGTTTGTAATAAGGACCGAATGCTTAGTTTGATAAAAAGGAGCGGATGTCTTGTTTGAATAAGGACCGAATGCTTAGTTTGATAAAAAGGAGCGGATGTCTTGTTTGAATAAGGACCGAATGCTTAGTTTGATAAAAAGGAGCGGATGTCTTGTTTGTAATAAGGACCGAATGCTTAGTTTGATAAAAAGGAGCGGATGTCTTGTTTGAATAAGGACCGAATGCTTAGTTTGATAAAAAGGAGCGGATGTCTTGTTTGTAATAAGGACCGAATGCTTAGTTTGATAAAAAGGAGCGGATGTCTTGTTTGAATAAGGACCGAATGCTTAGTTTGATAAAAAGGAGCGGATGTCTTGTTTGAATAAGGACCGAATGCTTAGTTTGATAAAAAGGAGCGGATGTCTTGTTTGTAATAAGGACCGAATGCTTAGTTTGGTAAAAGGAGCGGATGTCTTGTTTGTAATAAGGACCGAATGCTTAGTTTGGTAAAAAGGAGCGGATGTCTTGTTTGAATAAGGACCGAATGCTTAGTTTGATAAAAAGGAGCGGATGTCTTGTTTGAATAAGGACCGAATGCTTAGTTTGATAAAAAGGAGCGGATGTCTTGTTTGAATAAGGACCGAATGCTTAGTTTGATAAAAAGGAGCGGATGTCTTGTTTGTAATAAGGACCGAATGCTTAGTTTGGTAAAAAGGAGCGGATGTCTTGTTTGTAATCAGGACCGAATGCTTTGTTTTGTAAAAAGGAGCGGATGTCTTGTTTGTAATAAGGACCGAATGCTTAGTTTGGTAAAAAGGAGCGGATGTTTTGTTTGTAATAAGGACCGAATGCTTAGTTTGGTAAAAAGGAGCGGATGTCTTGTTTGTAATAAGGACCGAATGCTTAGTTTGATAAAAGGAGCGGATGTCTTGTTTGAATAAGGACCGAATGCTTAGTTTGGTAAAAAGGAGCGGATGTCTTGTTTGAATAAGGACCGAATGCTTAGTTTGATAAAAAGGAGCGGATGTCTTGTTTGTAATAAGGACCGAATGCTTAGTTTGATAAAAAGGAGCGGATGTCTTGTTTGTAATAAGGACCGAATGCTTAGTTTGGTAAAAAGGAGCGGATGTTTTGTTTGTAATAAGGACCGAATGCTTAGTTTGGTAAAAAGGAGCGGATGTCTTGTTTGTAATAAGGACCGAATGCTTAGTTTGATAAAAAGGAGCGGATGTCTTGTTTGAATAAGGACCGAATGCTTAGTTTGATAAAAAGGAGCGGATGTCTTGTTTGAATAAGGACCGAATGCTTAGTTTGATAAAAAGGAGCGGATGTCTTGTTTGTAATAAGGACCGAATGCTTAGTTTGGTAAAAAGGAGCGGATGTCTTGTTTGTAATAAGGACCGAATGCTTAGTTTGATAAAAAGGAGCGGATGTCTTGTTTGTAATAAGGACCGAATGCTTAGTTTGATAAAAAGGAGCGGATGCCTTGTTTGAATAAGGACCGAATGCTTTGTTTTGTAAAAAGGAGCGGATGTCTTGTTTGTAATAAGGACCGAATGCTTAGTTTGGTAAAAAGGAGCGGATGTTTTGTTTGTAATAAGGACCGAATGCTTAGTTTGGTAAAAAGGAGCGGATGTTTTGTTTGTAATAAGGACCGAATGCTTTGTTTTGTAAAAAGGAGCGGATGTCTTGTTTGAATAAGGACCGAATGCTTAGTTTGGTAAAAAGGAGCGGATGTTTTGTTTGTAATAAGGACCGAATGCTTAGTTTGGTAAAAAGGAGCGGATGTCTTGTTTGTAATAAGGACCGAATGCTTTGTTTGGTAAAAAGGAGCGGATGTCTTGTTTGTAATAAGGACCGAATGCTTAGTTTGGTAAAAAGGAGCGGATGTTTTGTTTGTAATAAGGACCGAATGCTTAGTTTGGTAAAAAGGAGCGGATGTTTTGTTTGTAATAAGTACCGAATGCTTTGTTTTGTAAAAAGGAGCGGATGTCTTGTTTGTAATAAGGACCGAATGCTTAGTTTGGTAAAAAGGAGCGGATGTTTTGTTTGTAATAAGGACCGAATGCTTAGTTTGATAAAAAGGAGCGGATGTCTTGTTTGTAATAAGGACCGAATGCTTAGTTTGATAAAAAGGAGCGGATGTCTTGTTTGTAATAAGGACCGAATGCTTAGTTTGATAAAAAGGAGCGGATGCCTTGTTTGAATAAGGACCGAATGCTTTGTTTGGTAAAAAGGAGCGGATGTTTTGTTTGTAATAAGGACCGAATGCTTTGTTTTGTAATAAAGAACGAATGCTTAGTTGGATAAAAAGGAGCGGATGCCTTGTTTGTAATAAGGACCGAATGCTTTGTTTTGTAATAAAGAACGAATGCTTGGTTTTGTAAAAAGGAGCGGATGTCTTGTTTGTAATAAGGAGCGAATGTTTTATTTTGTAATAAGGACCAATTGCTTTGTTTTGTAATAAGGACCAATTGCTTTGTTTTGTAATAAGGACCAATTGCTTTGTTTTGTAATAAGGAGCGAATGTTTTGTTTGTAATAAGGACCGAATGCTTTGTTTTGTAATAAGGACCAATTGCTTTGTTTTGTAATAAGGAGCGAATGTTTTGTTTGTAATAAAGAACGAATGCTTTATTTTGTAATAAGGACCAATTGCTTTGTTTTGTATTAAGGAGCGAATGTTTTGTTTGTAATAAGGACCGAATGCTTTGTTTTGTAATAAAGAACGAATGCTTTATTTTGTAAAAAGGAGCGAATGTTTTGTTTGGAATAAAGAACGAATGCTTTATTTTGTAATAAGGAGCGAATGTTTTGTTTGTAATAAAGAACGAATGCTTTATTTTGTAATAAGGACCAATTGCTTTGTTTTGTAATAAGGAGCGAATGTTTTGTTTGTAATAAGGACCGAATGCTTTGTTTTGTAATAAAGACCGAATGCTTTGTTTTGTAATAAAGAACGAATGCTTTATTTTGTAAAAAGGACCGATTGCTTTGTTTGGAATAAAGAACGAATGCTTTATTTTGTAATAAGGACCAATTGCTTTGTTTTGTAATAAGGAGCGAATGTTTTGTTTGTAATAAGGACCGAATGCTTTGTTTTGTAATAAAGAACGAATGCTTTATTTTGTAAAAAGGACCGATTGCTTTGTTTGGAATAAGGACCGAATGTTTTGTTTTGTAATAAGGACCAATTGCTTTGTTTTGTAATAAGGACCGGATGCTTGGTTTGTAATAAGGACCAAATGCCTTGTTTGTAATAAGTACCGAATGATTTATTGGTTATACGGACCGAATGCCTTGTTTTGTAATATGATTTGTAAGTATCCCTATGTGACCAACGAGAATTTGCGATTTGAATGGATTGAATAAATATATTGATTAAAAGATTGGTCTTTTACGCCCCAATCTTGATTCTTTCACTTATATAGAGAGACCACTAAGATAGCTTTGTTGGTGCTTGCTTCGTATATTGGAGGTCAGGGTTCAAACTCCGGTCGGGTCTGACAAATACTTGAAAATTGGTAGTGACTGTTCTTTCGCCAAGCACTCGGGATTTAGAAATGAAAGTCACGGGATCCTTCGGAGGAGTTCTTGACAACTGATGTTCCGTGTCATGGAAGACGTGGCTTAAGAACCCTCTTTGCATATTGCCCTTAACGCACTGCAATGGTAAAAATTTCTGCCACTTTACCTATAGTTGGTGACGCCTCAATATAAGTGAAATATTCTTGACTGGGACGTAAAACCCCCTTTTACAATGTAAATCAATCAATCAAAACTTATATAGAGAAAACCACTGACCTTCGGCAAATAAACTGACAATTTTCTCGCACTAGGATTGCCCGAGATGGATTCAAGCCTAGAAGCTTAGAGGCACTGTCACGGATCTGTAAGACTAACCGGACGCCGAGTCCCTCAGACTCCCTGGTAATGTGAGATATCCAGGTATAAAATACAATAGAAAAAACGTCTTTAAAGAAACAACCAAGTTGGTGTTAAAATGACGAAAACATCCCATTCCTTACGTCATATCAAAAGTAGACGTATTCATATCCGTAAACTAAGATTTTCATAAGGAACTAACAAGTCCTAGGGCGACAAAAAATACTTGATATAATGAAAACTCATGTCGAGTTTTGTAGGAAACGATTCGTACCGATATGTACAACTTATTGAGGGGCGCTGGGATCGCTAGTGCGAGCTTAACACTCGGCCACTTACCCCTTCCCCCGGGGATATAGCTGAAAATGTTATCTAATACGGTTTTCTATTCGTAAAGGAAAGACTTCCATTTGTACCCTCAAATTTTAATTTTGACTGAAATGGCTTAAAAGTGACGATATCACGCAAGTTGAGCATTTTGATAAAAAAATATTTTTTTCAATTTTTTTTAAATAGAAGACAAGAGGCACATATAAAGTTTTATTTTATGTTCTTTTTCACCTGTTTTGACTTTAACGAAGGATTGGTAATGAATATCTACAGTAAGACCTTAAGACGCCAGTTTAGTGTATATAAATGTAAATAACAAGTGTTTTACCTGGCGAACTTTTATATAAATCATTGATCTTTTAAAGATTAACCAGCTCATTTATTGTTTGTTTATTTGAACTGAATAATAAAATTAATAAGTGTCTAACTTATGTATTAATACACACTATGTTGTCGTTCATAGCAAAATTACTCTCTCTCTCTCTCTCTCTATCTCTCTCTGTGTGTGTGTGTGTGTGTGTGTGTGTGTGTGTGTGTGATTAAACCATCTCGCAACCATTGTTTCGTACATAAATTCTCTCCAAATTTCCCCGACATTGAACATATTTCTACCGAATGATAAGTTAACACAGGTGAGTGAGAGTTATTGTCAGTAAAATACGCGACATTAAAATACCATAAGTAAATAAATCTCACAGATAAGCGGATAAAAGTTGTAAGAACAATAAAATAAAACCCAGTAGTACATACATTAGTAATGGGATTAAATACAAAGTATTAACACGTATTTACCTACCTTTTTACATATATGTATGACTAGATTTGTCACACACAGTAACGTATATATGTATCTTGTCCTTTAGAACTGGTATACACATCAGACATAATGATGACACCTATCTCCTTATCCGTCAAAACAAAATGAACGTTTTCATGTGTCGTCTGCCTGTTTGTCCGTATTTCGTCGTCTGCTTCTTCAGAACTTTTCTCGACAGGTGTGTTTTAGAGGGATAAATACTTAAAGCCCAGCTTTTTGGTCACAGCTGACTGCTGTAAATCGATCCTCCAGTAAACATACCCGTGGGTATAATCAAACTCGTCAATATCAGCTGTTACCGCAACTTGTAATCAATAATTATCTTATATTAATCCTGAAGATTTTGTAGTTAAAAATAAGAAATGAAACAACCGTTGTTAAGATCTGTCCCAAGGTGACCTTTGGTCCATTGACCTCAGATAAGGTAGACAAACTTTTATACTTAAGTGAGTTATTCCTTTTTAGAGTTGTTACCTGTCTGTTAAAGTCTTTGAATAAATTATGATTCATTTAGACGTATGTTGTTCAGGAAATGATTCAACTACAGGTAAATTTAAAGACGTTTAAATAAATGGTTACCTCTGTGCTGTAGGAAAGTAAATGACATTACAGATATATATATATAGAGAGAGAGAGTGTGTGTGTGTGTGTGTGTGTGTGTGTGTGTGTGTGTGTGTGTGTGTAACTTATTACTCTATTACTCTTACACTTGATTTTGTAAAACAAAATCCTGTTTCTGTTCCAGACGCCGAAAAAAAGAAAAAAAGAAATGCAAATTCATAAGGGTCGTGTTTTGACCAAGACGCCGAAAAAAAAAGAAAAACGAATCCTAAAATGTCTTGTGTTAATCATCCTGTTAATATAAAATCTTGAAAATGTGTTGTTTTAAAATAATTGTTTCTAATTGCTTTTTCTGACCATGATGAAATAGGAAATACAATCCTGAAATGTGTTGTGTTACAATTTATTTCTTTATCCACCCCCTCAAAAATAATTTTAAAAAAAAGAGAAAAAGAAAGAAAGAAAGGGAGAAAAAGAAAAGACGGACATTCCACGACAAATTGTCATTGTATAATTGTACAATAATAAATAGAATTGCCCACATTACGCTCCAAAGAAAAGCTGTAAAGTTGCTAAATTCCTAAATCCTTTGGGTAAGCCCTGAAACAATACCCCATGTAACGTGGCAAGGTTTCGTAAGGTTAAATTCGAACTGAAATTTAGGTTGTGGTTTCTGTAATGTCACTTTTAGCTGGTGGTATTATTTTGATAAAAGTGAAAACCTTTGATTCTGTGTCAAACACTGATTTAATAAAATCGTATTCCAATTTCCTTATCACAACGTCAGGGCCTCGCTATGAATCACAGCACTTTTCAGCGTATAGGTCGGGCAGATTCTAATTTCTCCGGGCGCTCCGGTTTCCTCCACCATCCTGTCTGACAGCTTTGATAGTGAAAGATTCTTGACTAGGGCGTAAAACACCATTCATCCAACCCAATACAACGTCTTGTACATGTAGGCGTATATATATATATATATATATATATATATATATATATATATATATATATATATATATATATATATATATAAAACCGAGTATATCTATATAGAACATTTATAAACGGTACATCAACATTAAACATTTCAATAATCTACTATCAGTCCATAATTGTTTGTCATTTGCATATTTGGAGAACAAAACTCCATATTTAAACAAAATCATTGAAAAATATCAAAAATCCATGTAAAATTTACTGACCTAATTGGGAAAAATAACCATACATTCAAAAAGTTTCTTTAATTCTGTGCATAGAACATTTTTAATGAGTTCAGCAAGATAACAAATTCACTATGTCCAAAATATCCCTTATATGCATCTTCCTAGTTTACCATATAAGATATGTTGTCATGGTTTGAATATTCATGATGGCCACCCATTGAAAATCAAAACAACAATGAGCACCCAATTATTAACTTAGGGCTACATTTTTCTAATTAAAAAAAAAACTTTTTTAATTATATTCATTGCATCTTCGAACATAAATTTATTTTTCATATTTCTTTTAAATTAAACACAATGTAGAAGGTAAATGTGATTTGCATATTAATTCATTTGACCTTTATTAACCTTAAAATACCCTGATGTAATATTGGATGAGGCTCAATTGGATCATTGAAGTCATTAAATTTCAGCTTTTTTCCAAAATCTGCTCTATGTACAGAAGAATTCAGAGAAGATTTTTTTTTTTTGAAATTAAAGAAAAGAACTTGGTTAGGTCAATGTTTTTAAATCAATCATACTATTATTTTTGTGAGGAAAGTTTTGAATAAAAGTAATAGAAAATTAACAAACTGAAACCGTGTGACAAACAATTGTGGACCAATTGTAGTTTCGTGTTTCTGGTATGAATCTAGGTATGATATTATGAAAACTATACAATGTCTGCATATCAAAGTATCTTGAATCGTGTGTATGCTGTAATATATTTATGAGCAGGTATATTATATAATATTTCATTTCGCTTTCTTTCTTGCTGTCATGTGCTGATTTTGAATTTCTATTAAAATAATGCATTCAAAATCAGCACATGACATTGCTGATTGTCATTATTTCATTTAAATACAAGTAATGCAGTTATAACTTTTGTAGTATTTGCAGACAAACAGTTGACGATCCCGGTTTAATGCCTTATCTAGACGTTGTATTAGTTGTGAGTTGAGTTGAGTAATGGTGTATAACAACCCAGTCAAGAATATTTCACTTAAATCGATATGTCGCCAGCTTTAGGCGAAAGTGCAGAAATTTTGCCTGTGCGTTACGCTGATGGCATTATCATAGTACCGAAGGGTTCTTTATCGTGTCACGCCTACCGTGTTTCTTTTAAGTTCCCATCCGAAAGAACCGCGACTTTCACTTCGTGCTTGGCGAAAGAACAGTCACTACCCACTTTCAAGTCTTTGGTCAGACCCGGTCGGGGTGATATTGCACGGTAAATTTATTTTGTTTTCTATCAATCAAAGAATATGTGCTACTTAGTTAATTTATTTAACCTTCAATTTTCAAAATAAATAAATATATATATAAATAAAATAAAACAAAACGTGGCATTATTGAGCTTTCGAAGAATTTTGTCTTTTCTCATCAAATCACAATACGATAGAAAATACAAAATAAACCTATTTTAGCAAAGAGAGTTATTTTTTAAAAGGAATATAAGACTACCTATTTCGCTGAAAATGAGGAACAACAATAGCATTGAGCTTAAACACGGTAGGTTGATAATGATACTGGTAAGTCTTTGTAAGGCGGAACCTAAAGACACAATCAATTTAATACGATTAACTAAATTGTATTTTCTTACACGTGTAACAAGTTTGATATAGCATCGTTATTTTGCCTAACAGCTCGTGAAGTTTGGTACTCAACATGATTATGAAACACATAATCTAGGGATCAAGTAACTCGGACTTAAGCCATGATTAACCCATGCTCAGGTGAGTAAAAGTTGTGTAGCACATCTGTACAATAACCTATTTTACGTGAAGTGAGCTAATTAAGATTATTAAAACACGTGTATGTAAAATTTGATTCAAAAACAAAAATTCCACAAATTTTACAGATGCAGAAAAGGAGATTGCAATAAAATTAGTCAAAAAACCTCATAACATTTTAAAAAACAAAAAAGATGATGGAAAATGATTTCGAAGAAAAAATGAATGAAAAGCATTTAATGTGGAATTTAGAGCCGGGGTTAATTATGGCTTAAGTCCGAGTAACTTGATCCCTAGATCATTAGATAATCTAGGATAAGATCATACATAGGAATGCAACCGGACATACAGGTGGTATCAGCGACATATAATACTCACACCGCTTATGTTATCCATAAACAAACAAAACTTTCGCTAAACACTCAGTAGCCGTTGGCATTATCAGCTTCATTCTGCTCTTGTTGATTTTGCAGGTGCACTTTGTATTTGGCAGATTCTTGCAACTTCGCATACATATGATGGTGTATCGATGTAAGTAAAATAACTCACTCACTCTCGTCTTACATAACAAACAATACGAATACATTATGCTATAAAAACATTTTATTTTTTTTTATTTATTAATGTAGTTTCCAACTTTCTAATAGTTCTACGGTCAATAACTTTACTTATTGTAAAAATGTAAAAAAAAGAAACTGAGATCCACTGTAAATAGGATAATTCAAGTCCATTTAAATACCAAAGAGATTTATTATAGGAAATATAAAGGTTTGTTATTAAACTCTAAAAACAAATAGTTCTTAAGCTTTAATAATTTTTTATATTTAATACTTGAAAGTATATTGAATCTCTCTCTCTCTCTCTCTCTCTCTCTCTCTCTCTCTCTCTCTCTCTCTCTCTCTCTCTCAACATTTTATGGTATAAGGATTATTCAAACTAAATTAAATAAATTCGTTTTCTCTTAGTTTTGATACAAAATAAAATGAGATGCATATTACTTCACAGTAAATGAGATGAGACACAGATAGACTAATTTATTTCCTATCTACTGTTATAATGGACGTATCTTCATGTCTATATATTTCATAGAATATTTGTAGCCTTTCCAGCTGTGCCAATTCACACCATTAGCCAAGGTCTCGTGTTCGCCCGACAGGTACTCGCCGTTAGGATTGGCAAAATGACAATTATTATACCAGAATCCTCCTTTAAATGAAGCCGCACAATTACCGGGGCCTATATCATTGTCCGCGTCTTTTGTTGAAAACATCATACCATTATGACTGTATAACGAGTCGCCTGAAAAACAAAATATAAAAAAAGATACAAGCAAACATATAAAGGACAACCAACATACTGGGAGACAAGACAGGACAAAGGATAACCAACATACCGGGAGACAAGACAGGACAAAAGGACAACCAAACATACTGGGAGACAAGACAGGATAAAAGAACAACCAAACATACTGGGAGACAAGACAGGACAAAAGGACAACCAAACATACTGGGAGACAAGACAGGACAAAAGGACAACCAAGCATACTGGGAGACAAGACAGGATAAAAGAACAACCAAACATACTGGGAGACAAGACAGGACAAAAAGAACAACCAAACATACTGGGAGACAAGACAGGACAAAAGGACAACCAAACATACTGGGAGACAAGACAGGACAAAAGGACAACCAAACATACTGGGAGACGGATAAAAGGACAACCAAACATACTGGGAGACAAGACAGGACAAAAGGACAACCAAACATACTGGGAGACAAGACAGGATAAAAGGACAACCAAACATACTGGGAGACAAGACAGGACACAAGGACAACCAAACATACTGGGAGACAAGACAGGATAAAAGAACAACCAAACATACTGGGCGACAAGACAGGATAAAAGAACACAACATACTGGAAGACAAGACATACTGGAGACAAGACAGGATAAAAGAACAACCAAACATACTGGGAGACAAGACAGGATAAAAGAACAACCAAACATACTGGCCGATAAAGACAACCAAACATACTGGGAGACAGACAGACAAAAGGACAACCAAACATACTGGGAGATAAGACAGGATAAAAGGACAACCAAACATACTGGGAGACAAGACAGGACAAAAGGACAACCAAACATACTGGGAGACAAGACAGGATAAAAGGACAACCAAACATACTGGGAGACAAGACAGGACAAAAGGACAACCAAACATACTGGGAGACAAGACAGGACAAAAGGACAACCAAACATACTGGGAGACAAGACAGGACAAAAAGAACAACCAAACATACTGGGAGACAAGACAGGATAAAAGGACAACCAAACATACTGGGAGACAAGACAGGACAAAAGGGACAACCAAACATACTGGGAGACAAGACAGGACAAAAGGACAACCAAACATACTGGGAGACAAGACAGGACAACACAAGAAATAAAAACATTAAAAAAAAAACAGCCAGATATTAATCTACCGAAATAATAGCATATCAAAAAAGAACAACCGGTTATGAAACTACTGACTTTAGAAGGACGAAGGGCATATGACAAAGTGTGGAATTTCCATACCCAATTTTGTCTTTACTGATTATGAAGTTTCAAAGATATCGGACAAGCCATCTCAGAGAAATGCTGCAGAATGGTTGCAGAAGAATTGCAGCAAACTAATAATTCACTAATTCATCCCAGGTGACTTTTAAATGGATACAAACACAACATAAAAATGTTTCGAAGTACCAGCTCAAACAGAAAAGGTTAAGATATTCAAGTTATGTAAACTGAAACCAACACGTTGACTTTTTCTTCAAAATGGTAGCGTCATTCCATTTTAAAACCAAAATCCCATAATTCAAAGTCGCAATCGAAGTCCCTATATATTTTTTAAGAATAATATTAGACATCAACTCTACATTAACCCTGTTTGTGAATTTGTCAGTAAAAGAACTTTAACATTGATATAACGTTTTTTATTTTAATATGGAAAAAAGCATCTAAAAACATCATATATTCATTTTTGTTTGCCTGCACGAAGCGCTATAGAGCTGTTGTCATACAAGATCCCTGCAAACAGACCATCCTATACTAGCGTTTTTATTGCACCATATTTCCAAGGAAAAGCTGAACATACAGAAAACAATTTATTTTTTTCCCAAGTATTAATGACTTTTAAAAGTATCAAGAATAATTTCTCACACTTTTTTCGTAAGTTTAAAAAGGTTATAATATGGATATAATAGGGTAGGCCAGAATGGATACATCATCAGTATATTCCACATACCGGTGTTAATGGTAAATCTTACCTGATGTACCAGAATATCCGCCTATTGATAATATAAATTTAGTCTTTCTGCTATCTACATGAAATAATTTATATTTAGCAAACTTTTTCTCCCCTTCAAAATCCTCCATATCAACCCTAAGTTCATACCAGCCTTGGTTTGTAATTAAATGTATGTACTCTAATCCTGAAATATAAATAAATAAACAATGAGAAGTAAAAAAAAAATAGAAATAATCAACCGGGTGTAGATGCTTAAGGGTCTGTTGTCTTGTCACGTGATCTTCGGGCATTTTTATTTTCTGGTACAAAAACTAAAGATAGAATTTGGAATTCTTTTCAAACAATTGCTCATCTGACTTTACCGACAATTTTAAAAACGTAGGGAACACTTTACACTTTCATATTCGTGTAAAGGGGCAAAAGATTCAAATGAGGCTAACAAGTTCTGACATAAAACTTTAATGAAATACAAAACTCGGTAGTTAAATAATTTATACATATGTCATGTGATAATTAAATATTAGGGCTAATTATTTGTACTCCACAAACTAAGTTCAAGGGGTGGTATGTAGTGATCATCTTATCTGGTCTCCTAGAGTCAAGGTCATTATACTTTAATACTAGCACACGACGGTACTTTTGCAACTACGCAACTGGACCTTTGCTCTAGCGTCCATCCAGTCGGGAATATTATATTCAGTAGTCCCAATATGTGAGTTGTTTCTTTCCTTGTCATAATCGACTGTTTCTGTCAATAACGCATTGTGTTCGTCACGTGTGTCGAGTTTTACAAACTCTTGATTTTTAATTATAAAAATCTTCAATTTTAAATTATACCGTGTTCTTACCAAACCAAAACTCAGTTTTCAAATTGCCAAACCCGAATTGATACTCATCCCATTCTCTAAAGAAATCCACACTTCCGTCCATCCTTCTCTGTATGACCTTAAATAATAATAAGATTCCAATTAACCATAATCCAAAAGGAACGTTGCGCCCATTATCCCAACGGACCGCAAAAATTAAATAAAAAAATTAATTAATTAATTAATTAATTTTTAAAAAATAAATGATAAAGGGCATTGTAAATAATAATAATAATAATAATACATGTAATAATAATAAAAATAATAATAATAATACATGTAATGATAAATGGATAAATAATTTAATAGATAAATAGATGAGAAAAATTCAAATGTCAGACATTGATTTGAAACTGATTTCAAAATCTAAGCTTGAAAACTGATACCCGATTCTGGATGTCTGACCATAAACTGATTATTATACCCATATGTCAGATCACTAACTTAAATTTATCCCAATGTCAGATCACTAACTAAAACTTATCCCAATGTCAGATCACTAACTAAAACTCATCCCAAGGTCATATCAATAACTAAAACTTATCCCAATGTCAGATCACTAACTAAAACTTAATCCAATGTCAGATCACTAGCAATAAGTTATCCCAATGTCAGATCACTAACTAAAACTTATCCCAATGTCAGACCACTAACTAAAACTCATCCCAATGTCAGATCACTAACTAAAACTTATCCCAATGTCAGATCACTAACTAAAACTTATCCCAATGTCAGATCACTAACTTAAACTCATCCCAAGGTCAAATCAATAACCAAAACTTATCCCAATGTCAGATCACTAACTAAAACTCATCCCAAGGTCAGATCAATAACTAAAACTTATCCCAATATCAGATCACTAACTAAAACTTAATCCAATGTCAGATCACTAACAATAAGTTATCCCAATGTCAGATCACTAACTAAAACTTAATCAAATGTCAGATCACGAACTAAAACTTATCCCAATATCAGATCACTAACTAAAACTTAATCCAATGTCAGATCACTAACAATAAGTTATCCCAATGTCAGATCACTAACTAAAACTTAATCAAATGTCAGACCACTAACTAAAACTCATCCCAATGTCAGATCACTAACTGATAGTCGACTTTCTGATAGTCATACCAATGTAAGAACATAATGATAGCCATTCCAACGTGAGATCACTAATTGATAGTCATCAAAATGTCATATCACTGATAGTCATCAAATGCCAGACCACCAATTTATAGTCATCCCAATGTAAGATCACTTACTGATAGTTATCCCAATATCAGACTACTAACTGATAGTCAACCAAATGTCTGACCAATAACTGACAGTCATCTAAATGAATGACCACTAAGTGATAGTCATTGAAATGTCAGATCACTTACTGATAATCATCCCAATGTTATACCAGTAACTGAAACTTTATCTCAATGTCATATCACTAACTGATAGTCATCCTTATGTCATATCACTAACTGATAGTCATCCTAATGTCAGATCACTAACTGATAGTCATCAAAATGTCATATCACTGATAGTCATCAAAATGCCAGACCACCAATTTATAGTCATCCCAATGTAAGATCACTTACTGATAGTCATCCCAATATCAGACTACTAACTGATAGTCAACCAAATGTCTGACCAATAACTGACAGTCATCTCAATGAATGGCCACTAAGTGATAGTCATTGAAATGTCAGATCACTTACTGATAATCATCCCAATGTTATACCAGTAACTGAAACTTTATCTCAATGTCATATCACTAACTGATAGTCATCCTTATGTCATATCACTAACTGATAGTCATCCTAATGTCAGATCACTAACTGATAGTCATCCTAATGTCAGATCACAAACTAATAGTCATCTCAATGTCAGACGACTAAGTGATAGTCATCCCAATGTTATACCAGTAACTAAAAACTTTATCCCAATGTCAGATCACTAACTGATAGTCACCCCAATGTCAGATCACTAACTGATAGTCATCCCAATGTCAGACCAGTAACTGAAACTTTATCCAAATGTCATATCACTAACTGATAGTCATCCCAATGTCAGATCACAAACTGAAACTTTATCCCAATGTCAGATCACTAACTGATAGTCTTTCCAATGTCAGATCACTAACTGATAGTCACCCCAATGTCAGATCACTAACTGATAGTCATCCCAATGTCAGACCAGTAACTGAAACTTTATCCAAATGTCATATCACTAACTGATAGTCATCCTAATGTCAGATCACTAACTGATAGTCACCCCAATGTCAGATCACCAACTGATAGTCACCCCAATGTCAGATCACTAACTGATAGTCATCCCAATGTCAGATCACAAACTGATAGTCATCCCAATGTCAGATCACCAACTGATAGTTACCCCAATGTCAGATCACCAACTGATAGTCATCCCAATGTCAGATCACCAACTGATAGTTACCCCAATGTCAGATCACTAACTGATAGTTATCCCAATGTCAGATCACTAACTGATAATCACCTCAATGTCAGATCACTGATAGTCATCACAATGTCAGACCAATAAATGACACTATATCAAAATGTCAGGTCACTAACTGATAGTCATCCCAATGTCAGACCAGTAAATGACACTATATCAAAATGTCAGATCACTAACTGATAGTCATCACAATGTCAGACCAGTAAATGACACTATATCAAAATGTCATATCACTAACTGATAATCACCCCAATGTCATATCACTAAGTGATAGTCATTCTAATGTATGAGTTCGTAAACTTACACATATTCCAATATATCAGACTACAAACTGGTACACTTTCAATATGTCAGACCGTGATTTGATACTTATCGCAACATGTCATGTCATTAAATGATTCTTAGCCCAAAATAAATAAAAAGACAAAAACTTAGGACTCGTTCCTATGTTTTTTTTTTTTTTTTTTTTTTTTTTTTTTTTTTTTTTTTTTTTTTTTTTTTTTTTTTGGTAATTATACCTCTGCCTATCTATAAAACCCAAAACAACACGAATGACAAACCAAATGTGAAACTGATTAACAGAATATATAAATATATAAATATATATCGAATGACAAACCAAATGTGAAACTGATTAACAGAATATATAAATATATAAATATATATATATATATATATATATATATATATTAAGTACAGAATTTTGGCGATCACCTTACCGGAAGTTGTCGAGTCATGTGGTTTAAGTACTCTTCTTGATTTTACATTTACAAATAATTCCTATTTCGTACTGGCATAGTGAACAAAAAAGCAGTATATCTTAACAAACTAAATAAAACTGGGGATAATGAACTAAGCATATACATGTAACATGTCAGTGTTGTGCCAGACAAAGGAGCGTTTGCTATCTGTAATTAAAGCTGCATTAAGTTTTCCAGAGAAAAAATTAAAACGGTGCTAATCTAATTAATGATGTTCCTAATGAACAATGTTACGTCTGGTTCAACGATAAAAGCTCGAATAAAAACAGAAATTACAGTTATTACCCAGCGAGATGCAGCATTTGGGATCTAATATTAGAACATGGTTACGTCATCAAAACCCGAGTCATTTACACACAACTTTAAAAACGGTGAAATACGATAAATTAAACACAGAACTTCGTTGAATTTGTCATTTGTGACTTGGTAAGGGATACATACATAACACCATTTCAAATACATCTGGATATTAATTAAGGACAAATAATGCAATTTGTCATGTTTCACCTTCGATTCATGGGTTTTTCCGTACATCCGTGCGCATGCTCGATGCTCATAATTACCATCGTTAAATATTGACCAACCGGTCAGAGAATTCCGTTTATTTACAGCTAAAAGAAATGAAATTTTAGAAAAGGAATCTTACGGATCGTGGTAAGAGGATATCTATTTTTAAAAACAAGAGTTCCGCATGGCAGAGCATGATACGCCCGTCAAATCTGCAAGTCATTTATGTGGATATTTTGTTTATTATGAACTGTAAAGGGACTTATACAGTTCATATGAGCTGTTCATAATCAATAAGTCAATTCAATTATTCATCACAATGATACAAAATGCAGTGCACAAGTCAACAAGTACAATAAAAAACAATAGTAATTATTGAGATTTTGGTATTATTTTCAGTAACAAAATAGACTTACCACCAGCCACACCATTTATATAATTTTACCATCATGTTCTTGTAACCTTCATCACAAAATTGAGGTAATCTCTAGTAAACTGGGTTGTTTCAAAGACAGCAAGTTCTTCAGCCTACAACTCTATGTGTATCTGCTCCCTGGTAGAATAAATTAAGGTAGCTAGAGTTACGGTTCCTGAGCACTGCACTTCGCATCATCGTGGTAAATAAGCATACCAAGTTTCAAGTCATTCTGACCATAGATGTCAGAGTTATGGGCCAGACAAACCCGCCGCGTACTCTGGCAGCACACAAAGGGGAATAACTCAAAAATTAAGGAAGCTAGAGTTACGGTTCCTGTGCACTGCACTTGGCATCATCGTGGTAAGTAAGCATACCAAGTTTCAAGTCACTCTGACCATAGATGTCAAAGTTATGATCCGGACAAACATGCTAACAGCATTCAAAGGGGAATAACTCAAAAATTAAGGAAGCTAGAGTTACGGTTCCTGAGCACTGCACTTCGCATCATCGTGGTAAGTAAGCATACCAAGTTTCAAGTCATTCTGACCATAGATGTCAGAGTTATGGGCCGGACAAACCCGCCGCCAGTACGCCCGCCCGCCCATCCGCCCGCCCGGACGCCCGCCCGCCAAGGGTGATCCCATAATACGCCCCGTCTTTGACGGGCGTATAAAAACTTTATTTTTAGAAAATCAGAAAATTGAAAAACTTAATGCAGCTTTAAAAGTAAATAAAATCATACCAGCCAGCCTCCGCCTTCAGTTTCCATATCGCAGTAAACATCTACAGCATTCTTGATGCCGTTTGGATAAATCTTGTATAAACCGCTCACTGACGCTCCAAGCAACTGAATGTCATGGCAATCACGTGGCAAATCTGCATGGACACCGTCTAGATTTAATAAATTAAAACACAAACATGAGTCTTATTAGTAACTTTATGTTGATTTACAAAGTTTTCCGGTCACATGTCGGGTATTGTGCAAGTTTTACTCTTCCTGGACAACAGTCTCGTCTTTTGATGTCTGCTCTCCTTTGGCTATTGATAATGTTTGTGAGAAAATCTTTTGCATGTTGTCATAAAGCAGCTCTCTCTCTCTCTCTCTCTCTCTCTCTCTCTCTCTCTCTCTCTCTCTCTCTCTCTCATTACATAAGTGGACAGGGTTTGATAAAAGACTAGATACCTAAATAACAGACTGGCTGTAACGTTAAACACCATTAATCCTCACCATTTCCTTGAAATTTTGAAATGCAAGTCCCTGGTCTTTAAGACCGATATCGACTGCACAACGGTACACGGTAATCATTTATAAGTAACACCTCACACAACGCTACTTATTTATTGGCTACGTAAATAAGTGCACACATCTGTACAACATTATCTCTAACCGGTGTCGTCTGAATATAAGTGAAAACTTATTATGTTTTTAACGTTTTGGATAACGTTAGGTAAACAAGCAAACGTTCTCCTTTATTATTTTAATCCATATAATTCACTGCCCTTTCAACTATACATTTTTACGAATGAGTAATTTCAGCAAACTACGCTGAAATTTGTAAGTCATACGTCGATGATCATGGGTATATTATAATATATACATTATATTTGAATATTTGTTGATAAAAAAGTATATTAGATCTACATTTAATTCAAAGATTGATCATTGGGTGTGACCGATGTGTTAAGTGTACCGAATCGTGGGAAAACCCTTTACATTCGCATACAAATGCTAATAGTAAAATTTCACCAGAGTATTATATATACCTGTATAGGAAAACCACGGGTTTCTTTGCTGATGTGAATAGGTAAAACCTGAAATAATCATAGACTACTCCCATCTTACATAAAATGGAGCCTTTCATAAGACTGTTTGGTACGGTTGGTGGGGGGGGGGGTATTTTTCTCAATAGACAGGTGCACTTTGTAACAAAGTTCCAAGTTTAAATACTGTATCTAAAAACAACACGTAACATTTGGTCAGTGGTCAAGCTTAAATTGATATATAGAAAGTCTTAGCAGACCAACGCCTACTACAAACACACTGTAACACATAATGGCATCGACTTTGTATGGGTACCTGTCATATTGGTAAAACGGTACCCAATGGTATGGTTAATATCCACTTCCGTTAGATCATATTCATTTCTTTCATTGCAAAACCAATGCTCCATACACTTTTAGAAAAGTTATTGAAATAAGTGAAATTTTATTAAAAATGTCAACTAACTTACTACCAAATATAACATATATTTGCAATAGACCCTGGTGATAAGACCACGTAATCATTAGAAATGCGAAATAATGCAGTTTTTTTCAATTTAAATAACGATGTATTTTTAAAATGTAGAATTTTAAATGCATTTCGGTCATATACCTGGATAGGAGTTCTCTTTTTTAAACTTATAGATAAGCTTTTATTGAATTCTTAAGCAAAATAAATGGTAAGAAGATTAGACTTTGACATTACTGAATATAAAATCAAAAATTTATCATTTTACTGAATTGTGTCTTATCTAAACAAGTTAAGAAAATGTATAGAAACTTTACATAGGTGTGTCTGAACAGGTAAACTGAACACGTCGACTTACCTTGATTAGCTACTGGTTTATTACTTCTAGAATTGATGATGGCAGTTTGATTTTCTAGATGTCTAACTAACAACTTTAATTCGTCCACTAGAGCGGCTGTAGGATACCAAACTGCGGCTGCTAAGCCAGCGGCACCGCCTAATATCGTTAATATTAAGAAAATTGTAGATTTCCCACTCTCCGGATCAGATTTATTGCCGCTACCCGCCATTTCGTCGGAGGACTCTGAGTTACCAACTTCTACCCGTAGTTCGCCCATGCATACTAAATGTGCAACGTGTAAATTCCATTCAATAACTGTTCCTTTCATTAAATTGATATCACCATAGGCATAAAGCCGATACCGCCCATTTTTATCTGTATTTAACCAATGGAGGGAGAAATGATTTCCATATTTAAACTTTATCTGAGCCCAAAATCGTAAATAAACATTTTGTATCGTGTATGTAATATTTTTCTCTCATTTGAGTATAAATGGGTATATGATGTGGTCACATATCTTATGTAATGCTATTATGATTATATTGTTGTTCAATGGTATACGTTTGCTTGAAACTAGATAAATATATATACACAAAAATAACAGTAACAGACATACGAATAAGTCAACGATTTAATTACATACTTTAATTTTAATAAATTAATAAATAAATAAATAAAAACGGAACGGTTGAATAAATCGCCTTAAGTAACGGAAACAACGTTTAGACCTCAACAGCAAAGGATTTCAACAGGATTGGGTTGTTTCTTTCTCCCTGTTTTCACCAGCATGAAACTTTTACAAATAAATCCTTATTTAAGGTTTATAATTCCTTTTTAACACCAAAAGGGTTTTTGATACAGTGTGGAGAATATGACTTAAAAATAGAATTGTAATCATTAAATGTAGCGATCTCTATGTAAATAGGGTGCATATGTGCTGTTACTATAAATAATTCAAAGTCTCAGTTTTTTTAACGTTTCAAGGTATCAACAATGCCAAGTGCTAACTTTGAAAGCATTATTTCAAAACGAATTCAAAAATTGCACCTGACAGCATATTTATTTCGATGGTGTATTTGCAATCAATCCACTAGAGCCTTGCGTTGGTAACCTTGATAGTAGTTTTATCTTTTGTTGGTGATATGGTAGGAATCACTTCATGGTCTGCAGTCAATAACCCGCGTAATAGAAGTACTTTATGAGAAATACCAGAGTTATTCTGAACGCCTTCGTATAAACTAAAATGTATAGATAAAATTGCAGGGATTGGTGTTTATGATATTAGATAACAAGGGTTCAGCTTCGCACCATCAATGCTTTGACATAAGACATCGCAAAATGGAGTTATGGTGCTATACTCCCCAATCAGGTTCACATATCGAGGCGGTCAGTTCTGGCATTGTGGAGAAATCCAGAGAAAACAATCGACCTTATGCAAGCATCCTGACAAACTTTAATCAACAAGAATCTAGCCGAGTGGTTTACCAATGCGTAGAAAGCCGATGTAAAACGAATGCGTGCGCTTTGGACCACTTTGTCACCGCGACCAATAATGCACCGCGGAAAAATATTTTGCACAGATTTGTCAAAAAATATATCACGCAACAAAGAACATACCAAAACGGAACATTTAGTCCCGACCATGGATCGAATTCAATGCTAAGAGAACAAGTAACATCTAAACCGTATCATGCAATAAGTCACTTACTACAATTAATGGTTGATTGTTGAATGTAGTTTTACGTCACATCAGCAGTTTTGCAGCCATTTGTGACAAGGTAATTTTATTTATCTCGAGGATTAATCTTAACACATTAGTACCAAGCCAACCAGTAAAGTTCAACGACAACATGGAAATCGAAAAACCTCGCTTACGGCTAACTGGGATCAAACCCACAGTGAAATGGGTTCTCGGGTCTTAAAGATAAAGACAATCAGCCAGCGTGCCCCTCTTAAAATAAATGGTAAATGTTCGCACATTTCCTATATTTCATTGGTTACTGATATTACTGTCCAACTGGGATTGGCCTCCTGGGGAGCACCCAAATACATACATGCATCTACATAATGATTCTGAATCACATTTTCAGAGTTTTCCAGCAAAAAACAGTGTTATTCAGCGAAATCAATCAGATTTTTTTCACGCTGTCTAGCAAACAAAAATGGCATTGAAAAACTTTTTTTCCATAATCCATATGAATTGTAAATTATTGTTCTGCACAAATGGTCATCTTTACCTCAGAAAAAAATTACAACAAATTAATCAGTCTTGATTATATTTAATAATGACTGTTATAGTCAACACAACCATATCCCAAATATAATTATATTTTTAAAAAAACACATAAAAATTTTGTTTTTTAAAGAAAAAAATGTAAAAATATCAAAATTGCTGCTTGAACAAAAACAATTAACTACAAAATGATTCCTGTTAAATGAGTTTTTATTGTAAAGGTTGATTTACCTAATCTCCCTGGTTACCTAACTAGGTGAGGAATTAAATATACATTTCACGGAATATTCTGACAACTCCTTTAAAATGAAAAAGATTGCACCAATATCATCTATAATGGGACAGGAGTTAACCAGTGTAACTTATAATAAAACACCAATATACTTGGAGAAAATTGATTACCATTTTATAAGAAGTCCAAGGAACTTACGTTTTTCTGTTGATGTTATTGTAAGAAGCAGCATTTCAGCTGTTTGTAATGTATCGCAGGAATGCTATTGGTATTATGTAATACTCTGCTGTTTGTAATGTATCGCAAAAATGCTATTTGTATTTTGTAATACTCTGCTGTTTGTAATGTATTGCAGAAATGTCACTGGTATATAATACTCTGCTGTTTGTAATGTATTGCAGAAATGTTATTGGAATTATGTAATACTCTGCTGTTTGTAATGTATTGCAAAAATGCTATTGGTATTGATTATGTAATACTCTGCTGTTTGTAATGTATTGCAAAAATGCTATTGGTATTGATTATGTAATACTCTGCTGTTTGTAATGTATTGCAGAAATGTTATTGGTATTATATAATTGTCTGCGGTTTGTAATGTATTGCAGAAATGTTATTGGTATTATGTAATACACTGGTCAACTCCATTACATGCCTATCAAATTTAATTTATACAATGAATGCTGATAAAATCTATCTAAACATGAAAAATGCACCAAATTCTGCCTTAATAACTTTCAAAATTCCACCACCCAAAAATTTAACTATCCATTCTAAACATTCAAAGAGTTTGAAGATGGGCTAATTTCCAAGACTAGTAATGAAGAAAAACTGTTAAAACTATAGCTAGCATTTGTCAAACTAAACAAATACAATCTCTGATTTTGAAAGAAAACAAAACACAGTGAAACAGTTTGCAGTACTCTGTAACTTCAAAATAATATGATGGAAAAATACAGGATTTTTCTTGTCTTTAACTATCTAGGAAATAGAACAAACTATTTTAAACAAGTTAAACATGATCTTCTATCATAAAACATGATTTTATCAATTTTCAAATTCTCTAACTTAACATGAAATATCTAATATCTAATTTTGTGACATAATGATATATTCTCTGATCTACAAAGTTTTAATTTAAAGCTATGTAACAAGTTATCTCAAAGAGTGTTACATATTTCTCTTTGATGTTCACATTTGCTGGACTCGACACACACACACACACACACACACACACACATCTTGTACATCAAATATGACATGAATTGTAACATATTTTCCAAGCAATATACTGCTACACAATTTAACATCTCACTCCAACATTCCAACTCAAATTCAATTGAAGTTAAGGATCCATTATCAATTTATTTAAACAAACACACATACACACCTGATTTTTTTAAAAAAAAACTGAAATCCTTTCATCATAGCATTTTGCATACAAACTCTTTTTTAACAGGACTTGGCCATTAAGATGACTATATAAATGTTACCTGTTTAATTGTTACAAGTAAATGATATTTCAAGACTAAACAGAGAGGTATACATTAAATTTTGTGCAATAATAAAAGACAATATTCAATTCCTCGTCAAAACAGAATTTTCATATCAAATGATTGAAAGACAATCTTTTGATAGAAGGTAATATGTTCATACACACAAAAATGCAGGGGCACCTAGCCATTCCTTGCTCTGTTTTGCAGAGGCACGTGATGATACTGTCAACTGACAAATTAAAAAAATCAGTCTTTTTTCTTGGAGTTGAGTATAGCCATGCCATTAGAAAATCCCAAAGCAGAATTGATTGACCAAATAGACATTCCAACCATACCAAAGTATATGTGCCACACATTCCACAAGTTCTTTGTTGTATATTGTATGTACAACTGTGCTGTTATGATACCTGCATTAGCCTGAAAATAAAGGAGAACACAACAATGAAATGGCAGCTAATGGTCTACATGAATTTTGACCTACATGTATTTCATTACCCTGACTTCCTAAGTCAGAAAAGTATGATGTGCACAACTATCCAATACTATCTAAGTACAAGTTTTTTTTCATAATGTTATTTTACCTTTTTGCACATCACATAAAAAGTTATATCTATGTAACTAATTCTATCAACAAATTTCATTGGCTGTAGCCTGACTGTTGGCATAGCAACTGTAACATATGCAGCCAATTAAGAAATTGTTATAAACTGAGTATGTAAATAAAACATATTGAATATCATCAATATGCTTTTCTTAACCATGGAACACAATACCTTGAAATGGGGACATAAAATCCCTTTTTTTCCTAATATACAGCATTTCATTATCATTATAAAGGTGTATGTATTGTAAGGTGATTCTAACATCACAAAAAATTAACAGTTTCTGATTAGTTATCCATTTAGCCTGCCACACATATGGTGGATAATTGTTACTGTGTTACCTAGCTACAACTATGGAACCTTACTATTCCTGCTTTTTTAAAAACATAATTCAAAAATGAAACATAAAAAACACTTATTACCAAAATTCTTGCTGTTAAATGTGCAATTTTATCATCTATAAATTCAAAGTTTGTTGCTCTGCCTGCAATTACTGCTGAACTCATAATAAATGATGAAAATATTCTGATTACTGACAGGTGCATGGCATGGAGCTTTCCTCTAACCTGAAAAAAAAGACAACAAACATCTTCAATTAATGTTAAACATATACACGTCCATGTATATAGCAAGCCTATTGATGCAAATAAGTTATTAGAACATTTAAAAGCTATTTATAGAATAGATGGATTGTATCTGTAAATTCTGATACCCATACACACAATTATTGGTGTTAAGTCAGTTTTAGATAGGGTTTTTTCATGTTAACCTATAGATAACTGCTTTGAATATAGTGATACCTGAATAACTCCTATATCTCATAGCATATAGCATAGTATTTTATTGAAAGCTGGGGTTTTAATGACTTATAATCTTCAAACCTATTTTTGAAATAGCAATTATGGGTTAACTTCTATTTTTTAAAAGGATCATAGGTCTGAAACTTACAGATAGCTAATTACTATTGACAGCCAAATTGACCAATCAAAGCCTCTGTAACAAACTGTTTATTTATTGTTACACTGCATTACATTCAAAACTATTTGACTTTATCAACAGTTGGAAATTTTTCAGATTTAGAGCAGCAGAGTATCAATATAACTACATTAAAATCACTTTTAAGCTTAATTTGTACAACTCAGTATTTTAAAGATGACGGAAGGTTGTCTGACCAAATATGTTCATAATAGTAATCTTTTTCTGGTATTAGGTTCAGCATTAACTGGGTAGTCTAGAACAATAAAAAATTAAATGTATTTCTTAAAGAGAAATACTAAGTAACAATCGTCCACAAATAGAGCAGCAAATTTATTGAAAATTTTAATTCCATATAAAAGTTTTTACAAAAAAATGGTGTTACATGACAGATGGAGAGGTTACAAGTCTCCTGTAGCTACTTACAGATTGTCCTTAACTTCAGACCCTGCCAGCAACTAAAATAAGGGTTGAAACAAGGGCTATTATGCAGTGCTTTAGATTTGTATACCCCATTAAAATCCAAGTCACTAAGCCTATATTGTTTGATGTGGTCAATAATTCTAAACAAACAGTATCTCCATATTATCATTTTATGCAACATATCCATAGCAACATACCTGAAATCCTACCATGTGTCCTGGAAATATGTAAAACAATAGTCCAAACATCAGAGTACACAGAAAATCCAGACGTATATGAAGATCTAACTTTGTAAATGTCTCTTTTACTCCACCCCAGTCTGTCAGTCTTAATGCATGAATTAAGTTGCCTAGCAACCATAAACAGTCACCATAGACACCAAATATCAAACTCTGGTTGTAAAGAGAAACAAAAAAAGGCCATAAACAAAAGTAAGTTATTAGTTAAAGGAGAAAAATATGAGTAAAATAAATAATAAATCTGTTCACTGGTGGTGGTTGTTTGAAGACTTAAAATCATTCTAAACAGCCTTTACAAACAGAGACATTAGAAGAACAGCACAGTTTGTCAATAGGCGAGTGAAGTAGGGTGGAACAATGAAGTTTTATCTAGCAGTCTTGATTTTTAGTTATATTGCCCTATTAGTTCTGGGATGGTGGAAGAAACCGCAGTGCTTGAGGAAAACCACTGACTTTTGGCAAGCATCGTCTCATTATTTTTATTCAACCATTTTTTTTTTTTTATAAAATCAAGGATTAGTTTGACAATACAATCACAAATATAAACTACTCCTTGTCAATGTGAAAAATATGCAACAACTATTTCATTTTAAAATAAAAACCTGTCTGTTTAATAAAGAAATACATGTATACACATGTATGTCTATGCCATTGTGAAATATAAACATGCCAGTCTATTTCAATGAAAAAATATAAACATACCTGTCTATTCCATTTAGAAGCTGTTTTCTTGTAATCATAATTATAGTACGAGTACAAACGATTTATAATATAAAGTGATATTCCCTGAAAAAAAATGTTTGTAAGAATATATACCCAGTAGATGAAATAAATAAATAAATAAATCCTTTGTATTGTCTTCATTTATTTTTTGTGATAGTTGAGCAGAGTGGAAAATTAGAAGTAACAAGCTTGAGTCAAGATCCTTTCTCTAATAATAGCCGTATTCGACTGGTAGTTTTCCGTTTAGCAAGAGGCTCTTCCATTAAACGATATTTTCCCACCTTTATTTTTGACCAATAAGATCACAGGATATTGTTTTGTATTTGTCATTCGACTGGTAAAGTGCTCAACACACTTTTCACTTCTAAAAACACTAGTGGTTCACGGAGGTCGAGTTGAGAACAACTTACCAGTCGAATGACAAATACAAAACTATATTCTGTGATCTGATTGGTCAAAAATAAAGGTGGGAAAATATCGTTTAATGGAAGAGCCTCTTGCTAAACAGAAAACGACCAGTCGAATACGGCTATTGATTGATTTAAAGGGGTTTTACATCCAAGTCAAGAATATTTCACTTATTTTGACACATGGCAACATTTTTAAGGTCTCCTCAGAAGGACCCTGTGACCTCTTTGTGAGATGTGGCATCACAATAAAGTAAATTCATGTTACAAATTGTTTTTGGTATAAATTTATTAAAAAAGCTGTTTTTAACTGGAGACTATTATTATTTTTCTTTTATTAAATAATTTCTAATGACGAGTGCTTGGCGAACGATCAGTCACTACCAATTTTTAAGTCTTCATCCAACTCGGACAGGGTTCCAGCCCCCACCTCCCACATACTAAGCGAGCACTCTACCAAATGAGCTATTGTAGTGGTTTTTTTCTCATATAGAAGTTATCAGTTCTTCAATGGAGGAAAAAACGCAAAGTGCCCGGAAACACTACTGATCAAAGGCAAGCAAACTGGCCAACTTTCTCACATTAATATCTGACCATAATTGATCAAGATCGTGAGAGGCACTTTGGTAAGTAAAATGTAATTTTAAACAACTTCACCACAAAGCGCTTTTCAAGTTCTTAATAAAGGTTACATAAAAACATTTATGATTTAATATATGTACTTTAATATATAGCTTATCAAACAAGATAAATTATATTAACAATCTACTTGGAAGTTCAACTAATGAATATGAAACAAAGTGTGCAAAAATTCAAGGTTAGACAGGGGCTTAAACCCCAAACTTAAACTATTAGTGATTTCTCTACCAAGTGAGCTACTCGGACTGCTACAGTGCTTAGTACTGGCCACCAAACATTTACATGGTGAGGAAAAAAGCAGAGGCTCAAACAAAAGACCTCTGGTATTTTAAGCAATTGCTCTGCTAAATGAGCTACTCAAAACATCACATTCCTCCCTACAGAATGGTTAAATATCTTTATTACTTTAATTGTAGATACATACCAAGGTCCTAGACCAGAGTACTGTTGACTGTACAGCTGGATCATACAGATTACCAAAGAAAGCAAATAAAGACGTACTTAACAATATCAAACCAAACAGTCTGTAGAAGTGTAAACTAATGTCATCTACATGTCCATCTATCTAAAATGTAACACATTCAAGATTATGTAAAATAAAAAACACAGGTTCATTTAAAATTGTTTCTGTTAGGGCACACAAATATAAAATAAGCTATTTAATTAAATCATCTTATTACAAATTCATAATACTTCCATAATTATTTATTTATTTTGCTCTCAGTAAAAGTTAACATCTTTAAATCAGTCTAAGATATGAGATATCTTAAACATCAATATTTAGATAGATAAATAATTCAAACTTATATACATAAAGCAGTCGGACATAACCAAAACCCATACTGCCGAAAAACATTTTCGATGTGTGTGCACTAGTTGAAGAGAAAATACAAAAGAAACTAGACAATTAGCCTGTCCAAATATTGCTTTGGTGCCTAAATCCTAGATATGTTATTGTGACCTTGACCTACACACCCTAATTTGATATGCAACACACTGCTTTATTTTGGAATACATTTGTGCCAAGTTTAACCCAAAATTATCCACAGATGTGAAAGTTTTGGAGCAGACTTGATACTAGGTTTAAGAAGGCTTTACCCTTTAACATCATAGACCATGAGGTCTAGGAAGATGCACAATTATATGAATGAAAGAAGGTAGCCTAATACAGGGGAAAATAATAAAGAGTTATAATACCAGAAGTTAAACTCTGTAATTACAATGAAAATAACATTTTGGGTGAAATGGGCAGATTGATTGATAAAAATCACCTAAAACACTTAAAAAAGGGTTGCCATCTTGAATTTTCACATTTTAATTTCAAAAGGTTTGTATCTATAGCCAGTTGAGCTAATAACAATGTTATAGGTGGTAAAGGGATTGTTGTAGCAGTAGACAAAAGCACAACATCAGTTTCCTTTCTACGGAAATATTTACTGTAATGGTAATTACATACGAAAAATATAATTTAGATTTGACACGTATAAACAATTAATAAGCTCCGAGCTTTTTGTCGAATAGATGCGGGGCGGATAACGATTGTAAAGGGTTTTTCGCCTCTAATGGTATTTTCTTTGCAACAGATATTATTGAATACAAGTCCCTGTGGTCTGATATTGGTAATTTGGTATACCTGGTAGTTCAAAAATTGTTTCGAGAAAAATACAGCAACAATCCCCCAAATAACTGTGATAAGTGTGTCAGCTTGAATCCATATCTTTCTTCCAAAAGGTAAAATAATTAAAAACAATAACGTTACAACAGCTGCTGGACCATATTCACTATATTGCTGCAAAATTTCATACATATTGGCAATGAAAGGCGTGACATTGACCACGAACGTCTTCAAATTTCGCTCTCTGAAATCTATATATGAACCCCGTTTGTAACTAACAGCTTGTATTATGCGCGATTCAAGCTTTTCTTTCACAACAATAAGTAAAAGTTTAATTGAAAAACGTTGATAGCAATCCGGGAAGCATCTGTCTTCTTGGTCTTGGTGACAAAGTAGCGATAATTAACTTCAGGTTAACAAATTAACGTTTGAAAGGATTGCCGGATAAACTAAGCGTTGTTTTTTATGTGACAGTAAAATTTTGTTGGAAAGTTGAATGTAAACAACTGAAATTTTCTAGATTTAATACAATTATTAAATAAATAAATAAATAAATAAATAAAAAATTAAAAAAAACGGAAAAAATGCAACAAGATAATTAGCGACATTAAGCGCCGTTTTTAAACTAAGATATTCGGAAATCAGTTTCCAAGATATGCAAAAGTTAAATGTGTCAATATAAATATCTTTTTAAGCCAGTGACATCTACGTACTTGTTTTTTCTTGTTTATATGCAGTACCGACATTTAAAACCGTTTATATATATATATATATATATATATATATATATATATATATATATATATATATATATATATATATATATATATATATATATATATATATATATATATATATATATATATATATACACCCCGGGCCGGGACCAACTTAATGGTCCTATAAAGGTCTTCAAAAATGAACAAAAATTATAAATGCATCGACAAAATGAAAATTCTAAGTGCAACCATATGAGATTTTCTTTATAATATTCCTAATAACAACTCAAAGTTAAATTAACAGTTTCATAAAAGTCGCGTTATATCAAGACAATGAAAATACTTATTTCTTATTCAGTTGGGACATCAACATATTTCAGTTTGACCAAAACCCCCTCTGTCGATGATGCAAAGCTGCGTCGAAGGGTTTCACACACACACACACACACACACACACACACACACACACACAACACACACACACACGCCAGATATGTTACCCAATGAAAGAAAAACAAAGCCCCAATATCTAAAGTACTAAAAGTACGTATTCCTAATAACCTAATGGTTAAAAGCATTTAGAACTTGACCTTTTAGAACAAGACAATCTAACAATGTACGTTTGTATAGCCTTTTGATATATAGATAATATATCTATTGTAATCAGTTCAGACTTTATTTATCACGTGTAATCACAGATTTTAGGCATTTACAAGCAAAGATGCCAGCGTTCATTGTTTTGGCTTTGATTTTAGTTTCCCTTGTCAATGCACAACGTAAGTAACTCAATAGCGCATGAATGAAAAAGTAGTACCACATATTTTCACTTTATTTATTTATTTTTTTATTATTATTATTAACTAAAAATAAGTATTTCCAATTGATATATTGGACATTATAAGTAACGCTTTCCTTTCAAATGATGGTGTTTTGGGGAAAGTGTGACGTATAAGTTTTCCACAACAAGTAAAAAAAAACCTTTTGATCATGTTTTTTAAATTATTATTATTATTATTATTATTATTATTATTAAGTCTCTAATAAGGTCAGTTTTACTTTCTTCGCTTATAGGTCACGTGATTATGTGGATCTTATATCCATTGGACATTGGATCACACAATGTGGTTCGCCAGCGTACCACTTGGTACACGTCATGTTGATAGAATTAGTTCCATTAGATATGGAGTTGCATTTTCGATATGACAGAATTTTATTTATTTATTTATTTATTTATTTATTTATTTATTTATTTATTTATTCTTATTATTTATTTATATATTTATCTTTGCGCACATACATTAAGGGGTACTGATCACGTGATACTCTGGTTGACCTTATATCTTGTTTGCAAAAAGTTGCTTTTTAATGTTTGAATGGTGGAAAAGATCTGAAGTTAACGATTTGATTAAAGAAAAAGTTCGGCACTTTCATTCCAAGACATCACTTGTTTCATTGTCGAAAGATAATTTTGTAACATAATGATAAACACGACTTCGCTTTATTAAGTGTTAAATCACTCTGTGTTTTAGCTCATTTTGATGGTGGGCAACAAGTGGGCGTCGTACACAGTCACTACATCACGGAAGCTTCTGGTATATGTGCAAGCCGTGACCATGGAAATGTGATCTACACTCATAACGATTCTGGAGGGAAAAACCGTATATTTGCCATTGACAAGCATTCTGGGAATCGTTTAGCTATTTTGACGCTAGATGGCGCCGAGGCACATGACTGGGAGGATATTGCATGTGGACCGTGTCCTGATGGCGGTCACTGTGTATACGTCGGTGATTTAGGAGGGAATGCAGGAGGAGAGAGAAACAACATTTACAAATTTAGAGAACCCTCTAGCATCCACGATCAACACATCGCAATTCACCATACAGACAAACTCCATTTTACGTAAGAAAAGTCGTTAAATTTCTTTAAATGGTTTTCTTGTTCTAGCAATTTCTCGAAACTAAAGATGACGTAGCAATCAATAATTTTAGATGGTATCAAAATAAACGCAATTTAAAAAAAAATTCTTAAAACATTTGAACATCCGAAAAGCCTTTTGAAAACCACATTTTCATTTAGCTATCGTCCCATCCAAAGTCCGGAGATATATAATGAAATTCGCCAAAATACCATGTTTTTAATAATTCGTAACTGTTTTTTTTTTTTTTTTTTTTTTTTTTTTTGCGGAGCAAAATAGAAAAGCCGATTTTCGCGGAAATACGCCAATGTGAGCGATTTTATATCCAATGCATGTTTTTGTTTCTCACAAACGTTATGGGGTACCACGTGGTACACTCCGGATTCCATTGGTCGTCTGGATTTGTGTTTATATTGCATATAGTTTCTTTTTTTGTCCTTTTTGTTGTTTTTGTTCTTGTCTGTCTTTGCTACACCAATACATGCTACTAAGATGTAACGTCTCCTACACCTTATTCTTTATTGTGTTTTTTGCTTTACTTTTCAGTTGGGATCAGTGGAATTGTGAGACTTTGATGGTAGCCCCAGATGCCGAGTTATATATCATATCGAAAGTTAATCCTGGTCATCATTCTGAAGTTGTTCATGTACCAAAATCGGGATGGGGAACCGGACAAACAATTCACCTAAGCCGAGGGACATATTTTACCGAAACATCCGGTTCTCAGGACCCAGTTGGTGGAGACATTTCACCAGACGGTCATGAAGTTCTGGTAAAAGAATATGGTCATGTCTACTACTGGTACGTGCCTGATGGCGACTACCTTCGAGCGTTGTCACAGAGACCAATCCACTTACCACACAGATACGAGAGACAGGGGGAAGCCGTCTGCTGGGAGATAGATGGCTCTGGATATTATACTCTTAGTGAAGGAGCTAACGTACCATTATACTTCTACAGAAGACAATAAAAGTAAAATATCTTTACCTGTTATAAAATTATCTATTGTGGTATGATAAAATGCTAAGTAATGTTATTTTTGTCCATTGCAGCTTGCATGGTTAATAACTGCATTAAGCATTTAAAACACTTGCGGGGAGTAACCTAAAGTCATTAGGAAGTGCGTTTTCTCCCTCTCTGTCTTCGTAGAATCTAGTGAGTAAATGTACTATAAAGAAGTCACTGAAGATTGTGGAATATTAATCTTGAAAGCCCGTCTGTGAATTAATCATTGTAGAATTTTGCGTTACTGTCTCGAGCCCCCAAATAATACCCGCAATCTCGATGATTCTATGTATTTCTGGGACAGGATTTAAAACAAAATACAGAGAAAAAATTACCGTATACCAGGTTTTTGAACCTTTCCGACATGGTGGCTCAATGGAACAGCGTCCGCCTCGAAAAGGTAAAGTCGTGGGTTCGAACCCCTGTCGGGTCCTAAATACGGTTTGAAATTGGGATACGACATTCTCGCCTGACGTCCTGCATCAGGAGGTCAAGACTTTCGACTTGTGCACCCAATGTCAGAATAACGTGGTAAGCTAGGGCCTTACAAATGTTGCCCTGAGCGCAAGATAGAACAAAGCAGACAATGACACACAGTCACGCATTTTAAACGCATACGTGAAGTTATTCTTTAATGATCAACTAGTTCTGGTGTTAAAAAAGAGGTCACTCTCATGTCTTATCAGAACTGTCTTGGTTTACGACAAGACAATAACTATTGGTGTCTTTACGAGTTACAATATTGTCTTGATTGTTTCTAGTTACGTAAATACACGTGTGGCAACCAAGATATATGTAATTGTTTCGCTAAAATTTTGAACAAGAAACATTTTGTACAGTATAGACACACTAGAGTAAAAAGAAACCACGGATCTTGAATAGAAGCATTGGAACAAATAAATGATGTATAAATTGGCCAGGCTGCTGTTTCTGATAATTTTGAATACATATGTGCGTATTCAATCAAAGCTGCATTCCTCAAATTTTATCCTTAATACAAGCACAAGCAAACAGTGCAATTAGCCACGATTGTGTTGTTGAAGTGAACAAAATTGAAAGAAATATCAAAATAAAAATTTGGAGGAGGTGGTTCGGAACGCAACTATAACGTTCTGATTGCATCGATAAAATTCGATGCTTACTTCCGGTGTAAGTTTTCTGTTGTGTTGCATAGTTTAGTGTTGAGAATATCGCCTAATCTCGTAAATTTTATCAATTGCCAGTAAGTAAGGTAAACGATAACCAAGACGAAAAAAGCTGTTCTTGACTAAGAGCGGAGTGGAGTGATGATAGTTTTTTTTGTCAGAATCATGAATCTTTTACTTATATCGAGACTGGTAGTTTTTAGATGCCCGAAGGAAACGGAGCAACCAAAGAAAACCGATAAGGGAATCGTAGACAGTAAGGGTCGCTGTGATCAGCGCTTTTATATTAAAGAATACAATTTAAGTCTTGTTTTAACATGATTATTTTAATAGTATTGATGCATATTTATTGTTGTTCTAACTGTTTATGTTTCATCGCCTTAATATTCTTTATCTTTCTTCAGAAATTTTTCTCCATCTCCATCTGCTTCTATTTCTAACCTCTCCGCCATTACCCCCGTGCGGCTTATTTTTGCCTCTTTGTTGTTCTTCAGAACCTACTCTCCACCTCCATCTACCTCTATTTCTAACCTTCCCACCATTACCTACGTGTGTCTTATTTTTGCCTCTATGTTGCTCTCCAGAACTTTCTTTCGACCCCGAACTGCTTCTATCGCTACTCCCCCCGCCTCTACCTCTGTGCGTCATCTTTTTGCCTCTGTGTTGCTCTTCAGAACTTCCTCTTGACCCAGAACTGCTTCTATCACTACTCCCTCCGCCTCTACTTCCGTGCTTCATCTTTTTGCCTTTGCCCTTTTCTTCAGAACTTCCTTTTCCTTTGTTTGCCTTTTTAATACTTTTTACTCGTTCTTCAGAACTACCGCTCTCACTTGAATAGTTTTTCTTTTCCTTTTGCTTTTGAAGCTTTTTCTGTTTTGCCTGCTTTTTCTTTTCCTCTTCTCTTTGCTTCTCGCGCATTTTCCTCTCTTCTTCCCTCTGCTTTTCAAGCCTTTTCAATTCTTGTTCTCTTTGTTTTTCTTTTTCTTTCTTCTTTCTCAACCTTTCGTTTTCTTTTTTGTTCTTTTCTGCCTGCTCCTGTCTTTCTTGTTGCTGTTCCATTTCTGTTGTTTGCTTGTTTGTTTGTATTGTTCTATTGTTTTGTTGCTGTATTTCTGTATAAATCTTGCCAATCGTTTGGTAAAACCATTCTGGATTATTGTTGTACTCTCTCTGTTTTACTCCCTGTAAAAAAATTAATAAAATTTATTATTTTGATTTGGCTTGGTTCCTTGTTAAAAAGGGCTATGTTTAAAAAAAAGTTTAGTAATGATTTACGCCCACTAAATAAAACGAAGAATTGTTGCATGTCAGTTAACTTGTAAAACATGTTTGACTTTTAACATGTGCGGGTTTTTTTTATTATTTGTTTATCATCTATTTTTTATTTTTATTTATTTATTTAATTATTAATTTTTGGAAAAAACAAATGCATTGTAAACCAGTCTATGTTCAAATCACCCCCCCCCCCCGATAAACGAAGTTAAAAACTTTGAAAACTGGCCAATTCAGTTATACACGTGAACTTTCATCAAGGAAGTGAGACCGTATGCTCTGGAAGGGTAACCACCTCCTGTCTAGCTAGATACACACGGCCTTTATACTCTGCAACAGCAAAGGAAAACAAGAACACACACAAAGATAAGACAGGACAAATAAAAGCAATAAGACCACTGTTTATGAATCTTCAGAATCTTTAGACATAGTATTTGACACGAAGAGAGAATACTTCCCAGGGGTATAAATTTCCAGGGGATGTGGTTCAACTTCATGAGGGACATTTTATGAAGTTAGCAATTACGAAGTACGATAACCAGTATCTACATGTATTTTTGATTATCAAGTCTTCGTTGAATATTGCAAGTCTTTAGTTAATGACATTTTATTGGGTAACTCTTGAAAAACTAAGAATGTCAAAGTTTTGGTCATATTAATTTAAGGTTTTGGCTAAAGTTAATGTCGGCCGTTTTCTGTACACTTTTTATAATGTGTAATGGTTGGTTTAAAATGCCCATGAAAGCATCAAGCTGAAAATTTTCAACATGTAATTCTTGTACATGTGTAATTGATATTGACTGTTACCTGTCTTTAATACAATGATCCTCCGTCAGCTTATGAAATATTTCATTTATCTTATGTTTCGTATTTGAAAAGTTTTGATTATTAACAAAGATTAAAAATATTTATGAAAACAGGACATGTAAGTTAACAAAATAATCTACACACCGATAAGAATTTTGAATCGTTGATTATATATCGTATATGAGTTCCTCTGCTTACTTCTGAACAGATTTTCATAACACCACCTTTGCCATCATCAAAATACACTCCATCAGAGTTATCAGGACATAACACTTCATTGCCTACAACATAATATTATTATTTTCAGTTATCAGTGATTTGGCGTACTGTGAAATAATTGGGGTGTCTTGTACGGTTTTAGTTGCCACTGGCATCTTAACCAGGAGATTGCGGAACAATATAACTAATGGTTAGTTTCCTTGTTGATGTCTGATGTATAGAAAGTCGAATTAACTCAACGAACATGACATACTGGATACATAAAAATTGGATCATAGTGGTCAAGAAAAAAGACACAATATAATTGACTTGAAAAAGTAAAATTTTACATCCCTGTCAAGATTTTTTTTTACCTTTTTAGGATAGTTAGATCTGGGATTGTGGTAGAAACAGGAAAACCTGAAGAAACACCTTCCTTCGGCAAGTGTGGCCTGAAACAATTTTTACACTAGGATCTGTCTAAGAGGCATTCAAACGTAGGCGGTGAGCGGCACAATGAAAGCGCGCTTTAGATCATTTGGCGACCGAGGCCCCTGACTGACACCCTTATATACCTCTGATCTTGTCTATAATGTTATGTAATTAAAAAGTTTTGGTTGAATATCGATAGAGTTGGATAAGGAATCAATTCCAAATTCCAAATGTCATATAGTAAACTTGTAGAGAAGAATATGGAAATTTTGGATTATTGAAAGTCTATTAATTATTACCTGATCCACTATGCCAATTAAGGATGGGTTTATTACCTTTAAAGAAACATGACAACGTATAGACATGCATTGCCATCAAATTGACAAAAAAATCGTTGTATTTTCTGACCACAAATATTTTATATTTTTTACATTTCAATAGAACTAAACCTTTGTTTTCGTTTTAAAAAAATTAGAAGTATTTAAATTATACAACATATATGTTACCTTATATATCTCAAAGATATAGTTCTTATTTGCATATGAATTAAAAGTGCCCTGTTGCTTGTTTTCATAAAAACTATAACACTGTCCTGTTTTCTAAAGCGTTGTCTTCTTTCCAACCAAATTACGGTAAACAAGGGAAAAATTTAACCAATATTTTCGTAAAACACTTTTCTCCTCTTCTTCAAAATTGTTCAATATTGATAGGCTTAATCGCCGAAAAAAAGTGTGACAAAATTGAGATATAACATTTAGGTATATTTACATATACATATACATGTATAAGAAAAAAGACCTCACGCGCGCTACAATTCGGGCATACGAGCTAGATAAATATAAGTTGCAAAACTTGTTTCTAAATCCTTGTAAAATAAATAAAGTTTAAATAAGACCTTTTTTTATAATTATGTTTTTAACATTCTACATTAAAGTTGCTAATTAATACCTCCAAAGTATTAAACACCTTTAAAGCCTGTTTTTCCTTGGAAACAATCCAAAGACGCCACAGGTATAAATATAGAATCTAATCTGTAAGGCTTGTGTCAACTGAGTTTGCATATCGTATAAAGCATATTCGTATTTGTGAGGACCGATGGTTTCCTTAATGGTGCTTAATGGTACACTTTTTCTATGTAAAGACATAAAAGGAGTATTTTGCTGAAATCTGGAAGGTATTTTTTTAAAAATATATTTTTCATTTGTTCAATTGTGCTAAAAGTATACTAGTATTCCCTTTAAATATCTTTTCCAATATATCTACAGTAATTGGTACATTGTTACTTAAATGTAACCAAATGTTCAACAAATGAATACTTTCTTGGAGTTAGTAAGGTTTCAGTAATCAGAACAGTAACTGTTGATAACACAATCAATAACAATAAGAATTTCATCCCTCAGACCTCAGTCACCGACACTGGAATAATGACTCCATACATTTTTCTTCTGATTATCTACTCATTTGAAACATATAATACTAGTATTAATTTTTTTTAAATGTACAATTTTGTATTATCAAATTTCAGTATCGTTCAAACATGAAGAAAAATTCACTTAAATTACATTTTTAATTTTGGACAAACTTTTACAGAGGTAGCTGTTTAGAATATTTGAGAAATTATTTTTCGACCAAACAAGATGAACTTTACTAACACTATTCATCTAGAGTTAACACAAATTGTCTTCATAAAATGAATTCAATAGAGAATAATACTAGGTTGCTTTGGACGGTTTTATATATATATATATATATATATATATATATATATATATATATATATATATATATATATATATATATATATATATATATATATATATATTAGCGCTTCTTATATTAAACAAGGGCCTCGATAGCAAAGTTCTTTAAATCGATTCCTTGTTGACCACAGCGCAAAGATACTCGCGCAGGTTCCATTATAAGAAAACAAATTCAATTCACTCCAGCGAGACCAAACAAACCGACTGAATATAAGTGAGAAAAAACTTGACTTGAAGTAAAACATCATCACTCTTTTTTTATTCACTCTTACATTTATCAGACTTCGGGAACTCTTTACAGCAATCTTCTGTTGCAGTAAAACGGTCAGGTAGATAATATCCATATTTTTGACATGCGTACAACATACAGTCATCTTCGATTGTCTCCCCTGGATTACATGGTTTGCTCATGAAATTTATATCTGTTACTCCATAAACTATTGAAGGTAGAAAAAAGACAAAATAATTTAAATATGATATATAAAATTATTTAAAAACCAATTCAAGTACAATTCAACAAGTATTTTTTTTATTCTAAAAATTTGCATACAAAAAGGACAAACATGTAGCTATATTTTTTGAAGACTTTTTTGTAATCATATCAGGTCTTCAGGTCAAGGATAAGCTATCCTACTAAACGCACTTTTTTGGAGGGCGTGAATGGGATCAAACGTTAGTTACAGTGATTTTATTGATACAGAAAAGTCACATATATGATCATTATCAATTTTAAGTGGTTGTTAGTCGTTTTAGAATTTTCACTCTATATTTGGATCATTGTGATTGTTATGTCGCTTGTTCACCACCATTGACGCTAGTTTTTAATCATCAGTGTTTAAGTCTCTTGCTTCCCGCATACGGTGCAAGATTTTTTAAAGTTGTAATCGCCATTTTCTTACCATCACTGGTGCTAGAATTTTTTCATCGCAGTTTTATCTGTTTGCTTTCTGTAGTGATCATCGCGGTTTTAGCATGTTTGTTTGACACGTTTGTGTCTAGATTTTGAATATTGCGGTTGCTAGTTGTTAATGCTTTCTGTCATTGCGGCTCGTTTTTTTCGCTTTGTATCCTTATTAAAGCAGCATTAAGTTTTGTTTTCCTATGTATAATATAAAAACAGCACATTTTTTCCTAACTATGCTTTTCATGAAAAATGTTATGCTGGGTTTTATGGTAAAACTTTTACTTATCTACCAAAGATTTTATTTTAGAACATTTAGCACGTGATTCTTTGTCGAAAATGATACAACGTTAACAAACACATCAAAAAAGCGTGCTACTTTACAAAATATTTGGTTTTCCATCAAAAATCGATATTAGAATTTCACTACATTTAAGTAGTTAAATAAAATTAGAACATGTTTGTCTCAACAAGATCTTTATGTTTCGCCTGAAAACATCTTGCGTGCGGTGATCTATCATATCGATTGCCGATTATATGTCCACTGCTGCCACTTTCTCGTGCATAACCAAGCCAAACTGCTTTTTTTTATTTGAAGCCATTTTTTCCATCTGAGCCTGACCGATTCGAATCCTTGGATTCAGTTGGCCCTTGTGTCCTTACAGAATCTGTTGTCTTTCTCACACGAATACGTTTTCTTTCTGTCGACACCACTGTTTCCTTACCTTTAGGACTTCCTCGAATACGCTTAACATATCATTGAGTTGGCCCAACTTTTTTGGAATTTCAATAATTATAGGCTAATAGAGTTGAGTTGAGTAATGGTGTTTAACGTCCCAGTCAAGAATATTTCACTTATATCGAGACGTGGCCAGCTATAGGCAAAGGTGCAGAAATTTTGCTTGTGCGTTGCGCTGATAGCAGTATACAGCAGGGTTCTTTATCGTGCCACGCCTACCTTGACACGAGACGTCGTTTTTTTTAAGTTCCAATCCAAAAGAACCGTGATTTTCATTTCGTAATGCCGAGTGCTTGGCGAAAGAACAGTCAATGTCCACTTTCAAGTCTTGGGTCAGACCCGACCGGGTTCGAACCCACGAGGGTAATAGTGAATTAAAGAAACTGATTCGCAATGATCGTAACAAGAACGATCACTGAAAATTTTTTTTCAGTAATGGGTAAACTTAATGCAGCTTTAAAATACAATTGCTATCAGAACTTTGTGAGCTTTTTGTAACCAATTTTAATGCGAAAAGCCCATTTTTGTAAAATAACTTGCAATAATTTCGAAAAGTCTCTAAACTACTTTTAAGAGGATAGTAATTACTACCTGCTCACTTACAATAACCTAAATAATATCAATTCTACAAGTTTCCACTGCCAAAAACTTACCTTTATAAAAACAGAACACCCACCATACCACACAGAATTCAAATTTAATCTTGTCCATTTTTCATCTTCAGCTTACAATGTATACGAGTAATGTAACATGTAGTGAGTGTCCTATAGATCTTTGCCACTGGCTCACTAATAAAACATGTCAATTTTATATCGACGATGTCATAGTTTTTACAAACTTAACGAAAATGACATGAATCTTAATTAGAGACGGTTACATCACAGACTTTTGCTTCAGGAAAAAAATACAACAGATTGCTTCGATCCTTTGTATATAATGGAAACTTTGTACAAAAAATTAAATGACACTGTTATGAACAGGGATGAAATAATGATTAAAAGAGGTAAAAGACAAATAATGACCAATCATTTTAAAATTCCTGACTTCGAGCACTGAAGTAAATCTCATGGTATTAAAAAGAACTTTTAAAGTCGCACGTTATATTGCCAATGTTCGTAATTTTAAAAACTTTATGTTGATACATGTAATTAATATTAAAACCTTCACTTTTTAAGAAACAATTTTGTATATCGCAAACAACAAATTTTGATGATACGGAGAAAAATGCCAATTAAAAGTTTTAAATACCGTTTGCATTGGAACTAAACAAAAAGATCAGACTTTGAAAATTCTGATCAATTTTGAGCTTAACAAATGTTATATATTAATCCTTAGGTTAGTTGGATATGTTTTTATCATCAGTATAACTGACTAACCACGTTAATATTGAACATGGTTCATTGCTCAAAAAGTAAAAGTGAGATCTTTCTTCAAGATTGTTGTTTGAATGTTGTTTAATGTCACATCAGTAATTTTTCATCTATTCGTGACAAGACAATAATCTATTAAACTCGAGTTTTAATCTTAAACACAAGATGATGTGATGCGTAAGTGTGAAAGTGTTTCACTTTGATCTGCTTTGTACATTAAACTGGTGCGCATTTATGACGATTTTTAAAGCGCCAGTACACTCGTCTACCATGTTCAACATAAACATCGCAGACCACTCAGTCGATTTTACTGGTACGGTAAAGAAAACCTACACTCACTTTGGCTTGATTGAGGTCGAACCCAAAACGGTGAGACAAACGTCTTGAGTTGTTAGGCTAACATCAAAATCAATCCGCCATCGTGGCCCCTCTTTCCTCGAGGAATAACTGCCTTGATGTCTAAGTGTTTTATTTCCTTGGAATAAATGCAAATTTAACTTTATTCCAACGGAATGTGAAGAAGTACTAGTAATTAACATGAAATTCTATAACAGGAAATTATTTACGTTTTCAGATTATACCTCTTTCGAGCTGCCAACTTCCATTTGAGGAAAGTAAACGGATGAAAATAACTTGCCGGTTACTTGGACGTCTTTTCGATTAAGTACTCGAGTACTCAATAAAACAGAATGATTAATAAGATTAATAATAAATGAAACGAAATAAATTCTATTTAAAAAACGTGACAATATTTAAATTTATAGTCCAAAACAGCAAAACTTTAGATTGCACTGGCAGTATTACGGTGGCACAGAGGTGACATGAAATATATTTTTCATATTACGTGCGCACGTATTAACCTATTACGTGCGCACGTATTACCTTTTACGTGCGCACGTAGTAAACAATACGTGCGCACGTATTACATATAAGTAATACGTGCGCACGTAATAGGTTAACCAATACGTGCGCACGTATTACCTATTAGTAATACGTGCGCACGTAAAAGTTAATACGTGCGAACGTATTGGTTAATACGTGAGCACGTAATAGGTAATACGTGCGCACGTAAAAGGTAATACGTGCGCACGTAATATGAAAAATATATTTCATGTCACCTCTGTGCCACCATACAGTATGATTGAAAGTCGAACATTAATGACAATTGAAATATTGTGCCGATATTTCACCAGGTGAGTGGTATTTACTACATGTACTAACTTATTAGATAGAATGTGAACACAGATCTCTAGTTCTAGTCAGGGTAATCAATAATCTGAAACACCTGACTGGTCACAACTGACAATATTTGGAAACACCAGACTGGTCACAACTGACAATATTTGGAAACACCAGACTGGTCACAACTGACAATATTTGGAAACACCAGACTGGTCACAACTGACAATATTTTGAAACACCGACTAATCACAGCTGACAATATTTGGCACTCAGTAAGTCAGTACTGCTAGTATTCGATCAGTAAAGTTGTAACCGATTAGCGATTTTTCGATTTTTCGATACTTCATTACTCAAGTATTCATTGACAACCCTACTGTTTTGAGTAACTTTTATCTAAAACAAAAAGCTATCAAAATTAGGACTACATGCTATTGCAGAAATGATAATTATAAAATTGAGTTACTGCCTGAATATCTCGTTTTTAAAAGAATATGTATTAGCATTTTACTAGTATTCAAAATTTCATATTTTAGCTACTGCAAAGACCTATTTGAATGGCATAATTCTCTTTGCGACGCCATATATGGATCTTTTCAGTATCGTAACTCCAATATCCCAATTTTTAAGTAAATGCAGTAATGATATAAAATAATGTGCCACATTGTTTGCATTGTGACTCCAACATCCAGATGTTTTACATGATCTGCTTGCATAATACCAGATGGCTTGTCACGTTGTTTGCATTGTGACTCCATCATCCAGATGTTTTGCATGATCTGCTTGCATAATACCAGATGGCTTGTCACGTTGTTTGCATTGTGACTCCATCATCCAGATGTTTTGCATGATCTGCTTGCATAATACCAGATGGCTTGTCACGTTGTTTGCATTGTGACTCCATCATCCAGATGTTTTGCATGATCTGCTTGCATAATACCAGATGGCTTGTCACGTTGTTTGCATTGTGACTCCATCATCCAGATGTTTTGCATGATCTGCTTGCATAATACCAGATGGCTTGTCACGTTGTTTGCATTGTGACTCCAACATCCAGATGTTTTACATGATCTGCTTGCATAATACCAGATGGCTTGTCACGTTGTTTGCATTGTGACTCCATCATCCAGATGTTTTGCATGATCTGCTTGCATAATACCAGATGGCTTGTCACGTTGTTTGCATTGTGACTCCAACATCCAGATGTTTTGCATGATCTGCTTGCATAATACCAGATGGCTTGTCACGTTGTTTGCATTGTGACTCCAACATACAGATGTTTTACATGAACTGCTTGCATAATACCAGATAGCTTGTCACGTTGTTAGCATTGTGACTTAAATATCTTCATGATGCGACGCTTATATGTTATCGAATGACGCGTGACGTCATCAGCATCCTGACTCGAATTTAAAAAGTTTCAGTAAAAGATTCAATGCATTTAAGTTTGCAGTATCGTGAATGGAATATTTCATTGAAGGTACATAATGAATTGCATGAATTTTAATGAATAACTCTCCATTATTAGCATCGTCGTCCGAATATCCAATATGATTTTAAGTACAAATTACCATATGTGTGGATGTTATAAAGTGACTTGGCCCGTTTTAGCAGATAATTTAAAGTACATGTAAAAGGCCATATGAGTAAATGCTGGTTTCACAAACCTAGTACATGTCAGTTGTAATATTTGTTATATAGGATAAAAAAGAATAGTTTTTAAATGTATATGATTAGCATATACATGCGGAATTACTTGTGCGTGGGTTGGATTACATTATATTTTCATTTGCCATGTGAAATTTCCATTTCTCCAAGCTTGAGAGCTTTTGCATTCATATAGACCATAAATCACAAAAACCATGTGACCCCGTGTATAAATAAATATAAAATGCAATACACGATCCGGAACTACAATATCATAGGTAAACAAACATGGCTGTCACGTCACATTTGTTTACACTCGAGAGTATAAACAAATGTGACGTGGCAGCCATATATATATATATATAAGAATACTTAAAATAGTATTGAAATGCTAAAATGCTGAAAATATTTATTTATTTTATATATTTTAAACATTTTATAGAAACTTGAAGTATTCTTACTGATATTTTTTTAAATAAACGCTTCATTATTGTCATTAAGTTACCCTGACTTTATTAATTCAATCTTGATGAAAGTTTATTCAGTCAATCCTACGTAAATGTACATATACATTTCAGTTATAACCAAATGGAGTGCTCTGTTTAGCCGATTTTATAAACAATCACAAAACATAATTAATAAAAGTTTTTTTTGCTGTATTTTTAGACAAAACTTCAATCTTTACTGCAGTGTTAGTTCATTGAGTAGATCTCAAGTATGTATAGAATGGGATTAATTCGAGGATGAGTGGAGAGGGGAATCAAGTTCAGGTTGATATTCAGAAACATTTTTGTCCATTTCTCACAAAAGTGTCTGTTGAGTTAGGGCTAAATGGCTACTAAGAGAAATTTCTTTCCTGAAATGGATAAAACTATAATTGGAGAGCCAGTTGATAAACATAAAGATGTTTTAGAATCAAAGCAGAATGATTTCCATTCAATTAAGGAACAAAACTGGCGTTTGGAAAGTATTAAGTTTTCGATTTACATCACATACAGTTTTTATATTAATTTAAAGTAACCTTTCCTATTCCTATGTAGTAACTTGAGTTGTTTCGCCAGCTGGACATAAAATTCTAACATGGCACAAGTACCCCTGAAATATTACAAATATACTAATTTTTGCAAATTGTGCTTGAACATTTAATCAATCATTCCTTTTTGAAATTTTTATGCTGTCTTGCAGTTAGTCTTGACATTTTTGAAATATAACACTGCTAAAAGAGGGGCTTTGAAAAACATGTATTAGTTAACCCCCCTGTAAATCTTCGGGTGGATTACTTCTGTCCCTGATTGCTCTTTTGGGTTTGGCCTCAATTTGATTACAATATTCTATAACTGTATATTGGATGTGTCCTAAAACATTACTCACGCTTACACTTGAGATGGACTTTAATTAGTTGTTTGACGTTCAGATGAAGTATTCGGAAACTCTCCTAACAGTCCACGAAATAGTTCAACTCGTCAGCGAATTTAAATGGCTGGTAGCAGTAAAAGCAAATACTAATTTTCTTCTTAGAATAGAACAAGAACTGGTAAAGAAATGCAAGGATGTGTTCTGGAGAGCAAGAAATTGATTACAAATCCATCAGGCAGAAAATGGAAACATGGGAGTTTATAGCTTAAGACATTAATGTTCAAACTGGAGTAGTTTCAAATGGGGTAAAAAAACAGACAAAATAGTTAGATTGAAAATAAAATCATTGGCAAAAATAGCAATAAATAAAGCTAATGACAGTCCATGGCACTTGAGTACTAGCACAGGAAAATCGATAGACATAGCGGCAATAGTTTGCTCCACATGTTCTCCCCAACTAAAACCAATGTCACAGTGATGCTAGAACTGAAATACATGGCTCCGAACGGCTTTTTTTATATTATTGATCTTGCCGTTTCGGAGCCATTATGCCATCTTATATAAAAACAGTAGAAATTACATTGACCTACCTGCAGGTTATAAACTCCTTATAATCACAGGATTTACGAGTGTTTGAAAGATTTCATTACATATTTCCTTACCAGAAACAATAATGGATCGATCCGCGATGTTTATTCCATGCACCAAGTTTTTAATCTATTTGTATACTCTAGTGGCGCAAATATTCTTTGCGGGATGTCATGTTTATGTTCGGAGCCATGTATTTCAGGTCTAAAAGTTATGCTAGTTCTTATGATCAAGATGTTTCTCGGAATGAAATCTAAAAATTGTATGTGTAAATGATAAAAAAAATTTCTAAATTCTAAATACTTGGGGGGGGGGGGGTAACTATATACATTGGTAGGTAATGGTGTTCAACTTAATATGTAGATATTGAAGATATTTTTTTAAAAAATATTTGTATAATTATGGGCGTAATTTTTTTTCATTTTTTTTTTTTAATTTGAAGAACAATTCTGCTCACTAATGACTGCAAAATAACGTATGAATCGGACTGAACACTATATAACAATACAAAAAATATTTTGAAAATTACTGCTAACTACATTAGAAATTGTATAGTAATAAGAAATACCAAAATCTGTTCATTAGAATAAACAATTCCCTTATTGTTACCGCCTTGCAGCTTACAGGCTCACTACACTTTTTTGTGTATATTGTTTGAAGAGTTTGTATATTTTTGTAGTTTTCTCATCTTTCCTTGTAAAGATTGTCATTTTATGTTTAATTAGATTGTCATTTTATGTTTAATTAGATCGTCATTTTATGTTTAATTAGATTGTCATTTTATGTTTAATTAGATCGTCATTTTATGTTTAATTAGATTGTCTTGATCAGTTATTGTAATTGTATCCGTATTGATTGGTGGAATACCCAATCCCCTATTCGCTATCCTTTTACACATTTTACTTATCTCAGTAGATATAACTAATTGCCTCAATCTATCAAAGCAATTGGCCATTTTGGTCCCTTCACAAGAATAAGTGATAAAAATATATATTGAGGTATGTATACCTCTCAGTTTTTGAAGTTGTTCTTGCCCCTTAAGTGTGATTTCTGAATACCGTAAGTTGGAGTGCGTGTTAGGTGGAGTATGGTTAGGATACAGTCGTAAGACTATGTACAGTGTAGTCGTAGTGGTTGCATTACATTGACCTTTTCTGCAAGATTTTGCCTGAACTTCACTTCAAGTTTGGATACCAAAAAGTTTATATGAGTTAAAACTGAAATGTGTTCAGGATTATCTCAAGTGGGTGAAGAATAACTGATCTCTTAGATTTTAAAATATGTATGGTGGCTTATTTCTGACATCGACATAATTTTAGTCAACATAAAATTATCTCAACATGTCGACTTAATATCTTGGCAAGTCCAGATAATATCATGGAAAGTTGTGATAATATCATAAAAAGTTGTGATACCAAAATAAAAAGTTGAGATAAGTAACACGACTTGCCGCGATAAAAATAAGTCGAGATATCAAGATAATTATCACGACTGGTCAACATAAGTATCGCGGTAAGTCGTGTTACATATCTTAACTTTTATTTTGGTATCACAACTTTTCATGGTATTATCTCGACATGTCACGATAATAAGTCGACATGTTGAGATAATTTTATGTCGACTAAAATTATGTCGATGTCAGAAATAAGCCACCATAAATATGGCCCTTTATACTTCGTATACTAGTATATCCTCACTCTTTTGGGTTGCTTTATTTGACTTGCAAACGATTGGTCTTTATTCACAGTTCGGTAATTTTGGCTGATATCAAAACCATCGTATAAAAGCATCATTATTCCAGCAATCGTGCATGGAATGGTATGATATCAATCAGTGACAGGCTTTACACAATTCAAAGTTTATGTATAAGTGAAAGTCCGAATAATTCTCCATTCCTTACAAATAATGGAGCTGATATCCCGAAGGGGCCGAGACCCGTTGTTTTTAAGAATGGAGGGTTAAGAGGATTTTCACTTACTTAAAATACAAAATATTTTTATGATAGTTGTATAATAACTCCCCATCATTATTATTATTATTATTATGTCGCCAAGAGAAGTATTTTTAACTTATGGAGTCCGAGTGCTCCAAAAGTTGTAGGAAGATAATATTTATTATTCCTTGGTGTAAAAATCTTTAGTTTACGCACTTTATTAAAATCCTCCATGATGGGTTAGATAGCTTCAGTGTCGATCTTTTGAATTTTTTTATTTTCTTGTATATATAAGTCATGCAGCCTTTTTCATTTTAGGAAGATGCTGTCTGAGGATATTTTCATCGTTTTTGATGACTTAAACTGGTAGGTAGCCCATATTAAAGGAGTAATTCTTGTATATTTTTGTTGATCTAAATGACCTTACTAAAAAATTCCGGATTGCACCGGAAAATGCTGGACAATGTTTACAAAATCGTCAAATTATGATTCACAACTAAACAAAAGATAGGACCTGCAATGAGATCAAGACGTTGCACTTATAACAATACTTGCTTATTTGTATAAGCAAAGTAATGGGGATATTCTTAAAAATAACATCCAGATGTACACTTTGGCAAGCTCGGCTGTACTAAAACGGCTGTTTCTTCAGCTCTGGTAATCTATGCATTATGCTGATAGGTATGTATCTAAAACATATTAGAAATGTTTTTAAGATAAATGATGATGACACTAAAAACTAGATTTATTTGGCACTAATCGGCTAAAAATTTCAAATGAGTTAAGTAATTACATAAGAGATTCAATTTATAGATGATATAGTGAATGTCCTACTGTGGTGGGTTCACAGTAAAAATGCAAAATTTTCATGGAAAATCTAATAAACTTAATTCAGCTTGTTTTTTTTCTTGAGTATAGTTGTAAGTTTGTAACTGAAAATTGCCATGGTATCTGTGCCATGATTAACATAAAATATTTCTTTATTCAGTTTGAAAAAAAAATTGCTGCTATGTGGACTTTACATATTGCAAAAAACAAGGCAAATGGTGGTATTTTGTCAATACGAGATAAAGTGTCACCAAAAACATCACTTACGATGTAAACTGTCAATTTTGACGTAAATACCCCTATAGCAGCAACAGTTTCCTTTCAGCAGAAATATTTTATGGTATTTGCGAATGCACATAGCAATCTCCTGTTTTGACTCAAGTGAGCAAAAGTTACCAAACTCAATTCATGTTAATTGCATTTTCTATGAACATATTGCATGATTCACTGTTACACAGTGATGAAAAAAAATCTGAGATAGATTGGGAAAAAGTGAAATCTGCAGAACATTCATTTCATTTTTCAATATTTCTATATATTCTTACAAGGTTTAAACATTTTTAAAAATCTGATTAGAATGGAAAATTTAACTCTTGGGCACCTATTTGACCTTTAAGAATGTGATATACTTATTATAATTGATAACTGATATAAACAAAATGTCACAGACTTGATGCTACCAATAGTAAGCCATCTTTAGGAAATTTACATGTACCACAATAGAAAATTTTGAAGCTATCAGATAAAGATTGGTTAAAAATTTAACATTTCCTACAATAATGAATAATGCATAACCCCCCCCCCCCCCCCCAACTTGAGTATAGGTGAGATTACTTGACTTTGAACATTTCTCACATGATTTTTCGGAAATAATGCATACCCCCCAGGCTTTAGTATAGGTGAGATTACTTGACTTTGAACATTTCTCACACATGATTTTTCGGAAAGAGCATATGAGAACAATAGTAAATTCTGCTATTACAAACCAGCAGAATTCATAATTTGATAATTTTTTCAGTTAGTGTTAACAGGGTTACAGAATGTAGATGGAATAAAATTTGGGAAAGGATACCTTTTGTATCCTCCACTTAATTTTTAATTTTGACTAAAATGACGAAATCAAGCCATTTGAACATGTGGTTTTATTAGGTTCCACCCCAATTGTATCCTGTTTATACTTTACATGGTTTACTCATAAATGATTGATAATATACATAATCCATTACTCAAGATTTTAACTGTTTTCTGAAGTTTCTGGTGCACATCAGTGCTTTATATAGCTGTGGAGATTAAAATCTAGATGGTATAAGCACTCGAGCAGACTGCGGTAATCTTAGATACATCACACTTGTCAGTATCAAGGATGGTTGCCATTTCTTTATTATGATGCTTGTAAAGAAAAACAATTTAAAAAATTAGCAATCAGACCAATTTCAACTAAAACTACAGTGACTTTTCAAGAAATTTTATCGAGCAAACCAATCCCATTTGATAGTTGTCACATAATAAACTGTACTTGTGCCCACTTATATTTCTTTATACACATGTTTTATAAGACAGATGTCAAGATATATTTTTGGAATCAGTTCACCAAATTTGATGTTATAACTTCATGAAACAATGGTGGTTTTGAAGACAATGAAGCTCACTTGTATGATTTATGTGTTTACATAAAGCTTTTATTAATTTATGTGAATTTGCTGTCATGAGATTTTAGTAAGAAGTAATTAAATGAGCTGGGCACACCTGATCAGATCATGTCTGAAAACAGAAATCTATATATATACATGGAGAAATAAATGTTTTTTCAAACAGCCATATACCTGGAATATTCTAGATCATGATTTAATAAACAAGAGATCCTCATTTTGCAAGTCTTGCCCGAGAAAGCATTGTCAGTAAGTTGTATGACCTAAGCCAAAGGTCAAAGGTCATTCAATCATCATCAGTGGCACTGTTTGCAGTATGTTTGTAGTGTGTTCTTTTGTGAATCACTATACTGTTACCATTATGTCAAGTTTCACTTGTCTGTCGATAGTTGTGTAAGAAATATGATTTGAAATTTGAAATAAAGATTGCATAGATCTATGTTTATGCTGACACAGATGGCAAGTACATGACTCACTGTTATGTATCACATTTTTTGGATATGTTTATAAGTAAAAATAAATTACACAATTTTTTTTAACTGAATCTAATTTTTTATCGATGATTGAAATTGTGTTTGTGTGTACATGTATTCTATTTTTAAAGTACAGGTACATATATTGTAAAGTCTTTTACTTTTTTGTGTTGTTTAATTATAAATTTTGTGGTTTCTTGTATAACAGTAGCCGGTAGTCTTGTTGCAATCAAAATTTTGACAAATACAGATGACTCTCGTTAATTCGAAATTGAAGGGGTCAGATAAAAAATTTGATTTATCTTCTTTTTAAATCCTTTTTCTGGAACTACTAGGCCAATTTTAACAGTATTCATTTTAAAAATTATTTACTTGATGAGTGTTTTAAATTGACTGGAATGGCTATCTGGAATTCAAATACAAATAAAGTACTAGTTTAATGATTCTGCTTCTTAATTCTGTGAGGAAAAATTATTAAAACAAAACTAAAAACTGAAATATTCATTATGAATATGCTTTCACTTTTATTAAAAAAAAACAGATTGTACACAAAATGGGAACTGATTCCATTAAAATTAATGCGTTTTATGGCATTTTAGGTCATTGTTATTAAACTATTACTTGCCAAAACCACCCCCTCCCTAAATTAAACTTACCATCCCCCTATCTTAAACTTATTCACCAAAACCATCTCCCTACCTGATTTAAACTTTAGGTAAAATTTTAGTCTTTAAAGTACCGTAAGTTTTGAAATATGAAAGAGAGTGAAGTAAAAGCAAGAACAAATAAATGTTGTAAATAAAAAATAGATATGTTTACTGTATGAATTTTTTCTACTTCTACCTGCATGTCTTGTTACCCTGGTAACATAATTTTCAATTAACAAGTAATTTGTAGAAAATACCATCCTGTTGTAACTAAGTGATGTACCTCAATTGTCTTAATATGATTTTCCGCATAAATTACAGGTGATAATTGTTTAGGAAAGGTAGATCAATTTTCTAGTTTAATGCGTAGGTACACTTGGAAAAGGCAACCATTTTTAAATCAAAAGCTGTATTTGATTGGTTGAGATGTCATAGATTGATCATCTTGCTTTTAGGTTACCCTAGATTTGCAGGTATTCTTTTTATTTTTCACTCGCATCTTAACTTTTTGTAAAAATAACTGAATCTTGATAATATGTTGTCATAGTTACCGTTTGTTAGGGATTGATTTGTTGCATACAGCTGGATAATGACGTCAATCTTTCAAATTTTCATTATACAACTCTTGTTTAATAGCACCTGTTGCTGATATATTTTTTTAAACTCAAAATTTTAAAATTTTTAAAAAAAAAATATATTGAAAAAATACGGAAAAATAAAAAAAATGGATATTTTTTATTTAATGTAATTATTATGTGTCACTGAACAAAGCAATTAAAAACTTAGTTTAAAAAAATTGTTACATGAAAAATTGCACTTACAATAATGTTGTTTGTTTCTTTATTTTCAGTGATTTTGCTATGGTTTTTAAAAACTACCTTCTACCTTTCAGATTGGGAAAATTTAGACCCTTTTTATGTCACATATTATGCTCAGAATTTTGAAATTCATTGCAAAGATCTAATATTGTGACAATATCTAACTTTTTTTTGTCTGTCAGAACAGTTTTGGACAACTGGATTTAACTTAAACTATTTGATTGTGTGTCACTGTTGCCTTTTGGGGAATTTTAGTTGTCAAATTGGGAAATTTTAGTCTTATTTCTCAAGGGGAAACTACCTTTATTCGGTAGTAATTTTAGGCAAACAAAACCACTGATTTTAATTTTTTATATTTTACTACATGTATTTTCCTGTAACACCCTTATTTTGACATTTATTTAAAATGAAGATGAAAAATTTTGATCAATTTTCATCTCTTTATTTCACATATTTCTAATGCTTGATGTTTTTCATTAAGAATTCTTTGACAAGGTAAGGAGGGGGGAGAGGTGGGGGGGGGGGGGGGGGGGGGGGGGGCTTTTGTGTGGCCAAATCTTCTAAAGTACATGCTTACAGCACCTCCCACAACACAGGTTTGAATCCCAGTTAGTTTCAGAAAGTTCTGGGCCTGCATAAAAGATATGTGGTTTTCTCTGTGTACTTGGGTTTCTGCTAACACTTCAGAATTGACCATCATGGTATAAGTGACCATTACACCCACACTACACCATTTCCTTCTTTCAGTATGGGGTTCAATTTTGGAAAAAGAAAGGGCTCTATTTCCTGATGATCATTATCCTTATCAGGTGTGTTGTACAGTTCTATTGCCATTTGTACTTAAGTACCTCAATGTATGATACAGTACATATTAATTACATGTATTTATAATAAATATTATCAGAATTTAATCCGTATCACTTAGGATGTTTATTTGGAAAATGCAAGGACTTTTTAAATTATTTTGCTTTAAATCATTACTTGTGATTTTCTTTCTTTTAAATACAGAAACTAAGCCACATGTCTTATTAAACAGAAAATGCATGGCAGCACGTATGTTAAACTGTTTGGTTTCCAATGATACCAGTGCTATTCAGTGATTGGATGATTTCATTTTGTAATCATCACATGACTTAAGTATTGTGACAAAACATTCATTTCAGTGGGTGTTCACTTGGCTGAAGGAATGGCCACATCACAGACAATCCATTTATGTGTATAAACTTACTATTTGATACACAGAGAGGTAGGGGAATCAGATTTGAATAATTTAATTTAGTAATGTTATTATTGAGATAGTTTCAGGATTACTTCGGTCATTTTTGAATTTCATTTTGGGCAATATTCTACAGTTAGATGTAGGTAAATGTTGATTACTTCTGAATCCATGGATATAGCAACTACAGATTTCAGATTTGATATTGTGTGTTAGCCACAACAAAGAAACAGAGAATACAATAATCCATAGACAATATTGTCATAATAGATCTTTTTACAAGTTTTATATTCATCTTCTATTTTCAGATTTTATCAGTGGCTTGGCACAGTGCCATATATAATTTTTGTATTTGTATACATACTACGATTACCACCACTCTAACAGGATGCCAGTACAGATGCCGCAGTGGACGGAATTCCTGTCCTGCCCTGTTTGTTGTAAAGTTTTCAATCGTAACTTACTTCACCCAATCAGCTTGTCTTGTGGACACACAATTTGTAAGGTCTGTCTGTCCAAATTGCATCAGAAGAAATGCCCATTTGACCAGAGCAGTATTACGAGGGATTTTGATGAATTTCCCGTAAACAACGCCTTGTTCCAGTTGGTCGGACATACAGTACAAGATAAAGAAGATTTACTGAAAAGTCTGGGAGATGACCTGGCTTATTATAAATCATCAAAACAATGTATAGAAGAGATAGCTTTATATTTACAGCCAGTGGCCTCTGCAGGTAAGTTATCACTATTTGTATATACATGTATTTTATACCTTGTAGTGGGTCATTTTCTTCAGAGAGTCAGTCATATAAAAATTGACAAAATAAGAATTATTAAAAACTATCCTTTAGTTTTTTAAATGCCAAATCTGCTTCTTTTATAAACAGATACAAGCTCATAGAGACATTATCATTCCCCTCAGTAATGGAGTATATAATATAAAATTTAAGTCGACATTGTATCTAAACCATTAAAATATAAACTTTACACTTATTGTTACCTTGGAAACTTCTAAACTATGATAAATTTTAACATAAAAACTGTCAAATATATAAAGCTAGGTAATCTGAATAAAAACTTATAAAATATATAAAACTAGTGGAAATCTGTATATAACTTTCTGTAAATTTATTCCTTGCTGATGAAGTTGTGTATTCTGATTCTGAATGTTTTTAAATGCTCTTCTACATGATAAAGGCTGGTTTATCAATGCTTCTCTTTTACCCTGATAGGTCTTTTGGATATACAGGTTATGATTTGCATACGAAATACTGTAGAAACAGTGACCAAGTCCACTATTTTTCTTTATGCTCAAACAAGAGACTGCCACCTGTTGTATTGAATGTACCACAATTGTCTAATAGGCCTGGTTAAAGGTTTGGTTTGGGAGTTTTGATGAACATTCAGATATGTTGTGTGTTAAGGTTTTGTTTTGAAGTCTGTGCATAAAATTTCTTTGAATTTACAGAAACAACTTTTCTGGTATTAAAGATTTTATTTATTGTATTTACAGTTCAGTCACAGGGTCATCAGGATGCAGGGGGAGGCAACTCTATAACAAACAATGCTTTGAACAATTCCATACTAAGTCGCCCAATGCAGCGGAAGTTAGTGACACTTGTTTGCTGTCAGTTAATTGAGGAAGAAGGCAGAACTCGTGCCATGCGAGGTGCTCGGTCACTGGGAGAACGTACAGTTACAGAACTGATATTACAGCACCAGAATCCTCAGCAATTGTCTGCAAATTTATGGGCAGCTGTTCGGGCCAGAGGATGCCAGTTTCTTGGACCTGGTAAATAAATCATCTGTATAAATTTAGGTTTCAAAAGCTAAACTAAACAAGTCATAATAAATTTCCTTATGTATTTAGCATAATAATTAACTTTTAAGATTATCGAGTCTGAATTAGGCCTCAGTTCAAATGAGAAAGTATTTTTTGACAAGTTTTACACAAACATTAAAATGTATCTTTTTTCTTATTATTTGGACCTTCTCCATTTAGAAATGAAGATAAAAGGTCCTCTGATGAGTCAGATTTTTATAAGTCTTCATTTGAAATAGTGACCTCTATACCAAGTGTTCTTAATTCCCAGCTTAAGATTATGGTACCCATGTAGTAATTCATTATGATGAGAGAGGAGGTTAGTAATGTTGTTTAATGTCCCAGTTGAGATTCCCTTGTTTCCAGGAAAAGTCCATTTTAAGATGGTTTAGGAAATCTTGGTGCCTAAATTCAACCAGAGACTCTCTGCAAATAAAATGACAAATTTTCAGTAATTACTAGATTACTTGGGCAAGTTTTTAGTCAAGAAATATTAAATGGAATTTTCCTGTATAAAATGATCAATCCTTAATCTGAATTTATTTTTAGCCATGCAAGAAGAAGTACTGAAGTTTATCTTGTTGTCATTGGAAGATGGTTCAGCTTTATCAAGGAAAGTCCTTGTTTTGTTTGTGGTACAGAGGTTGGAGGCACATTATCCTCAAGCATCAAAAACGGCCATTGGTCATGTTGTACAGCTGTTATATAGAGCATCTTGCTTTATGGTAAGAATATCACCAAAAAAAAATCAGAAATTAATAATTATATAATAAATGGGCTTTATCTTTCAGTTAAGAATCTTTGATTTATATAGGAGTCGATTTTTGGATGGTGGAAGAAGCTGGATTACTTGAGAAAACCAGCGACTTGTTGTGGCAAGTGAACTGACAACCTTTTTCAAACTTGTAGGATCTGAACTTGAATATTTTTTTAAAAAAATCATTTAATACCACTTATTTTAAAATATCATTAAAAATCAATCCCAAAAAGTTAAAACAAAGTCATATAATCATAGTTAAAACCCAATCCTAAATAACAACTTTGTCTTATTGAACTATACTTAAAATCTATCTCATCAAAAAAAAAATTTAAATCATTAAAAAAAATTATTTTTGTTCCAGGTTACTAAGAGAGATGAAGAATCATCTTTAATGCAACTTAAGGAAGAATTCAGGAATTATGATTCACTAAGACGAGAACACGATTCACAGATTGTTCAAATAGCTATGGAGGCTGGACTGAGAATAGCCCCTGACCAGTGGTCATCTTTGTTGTATGGGGACACTGGTCATAAATCTCACATGCAATCAATAATTGATAAGGTAATATTTTTTTACCATTTGTAAAGACCAAGAGTTTGTGGAAGCATATAATCTTCAACTTATAATATCAAATCAAACCTTCCTAAAACTTTTTGGATGACATAGCATACCCACCACCCCCCCCCCCCCCCCCCCCCCCCCCCCCATCCCCAACATACACAAAACAACTCCAACAGTAATAGAACCATTAACATCTTTTTCACAGTCCTTATTTCAAATTTGAAGGATGTCATTTATCTTAAAGCCTTGATGTTGAAATAAAAGAAAGAATAAATACCTTTTCCATTTGAAAATGAAGTACATGTTCCCATATATACCAAGAAATATTCAAATGCCAATTTTTTTTTTCTAGGAAAAAGCTGCTATTCATTCAGACCTCTTAAGATTTCTTTATTTGTGACCTACAAGACAGATTGACAAGTTTTGGTTTTAGTTTTTCTATTGTCTTTTTTTCAGTTACAAACACCGCAGTCATTCTCTCAGAGTGTTAGCGAGTTAGTGATTGCGTTACAAAGAACAGGTGATCCTTGTAATTTACAGAGATTACGGCCACATCTAGAATTCCTGGCAAATGTTGATCCTTCACCTGGTAAGGCAGTATAAACCACCTTTATAATATTAAAAAAATGTTGATTTTTACGAACAGAGAGGAATCTCTGTGATGTATTGTCACGTACGTCGCAAGCATTTGGCAAGGAAATCGTAGATATCTTTAAAATGGGATAGGGATACAGGGTGACAGAGATGTTCATAGATGGGGGCAAGTAAACCCAAAACAGGGCAATGTTAAACGAAACATTTTTCCTAATGTCAGTGAAGAAATTCAATTTTTTTAAATCGGACAAGCTATGTCACCGCTATGTCAAATCCTTGGGCAATATATGTGGAATATAGTACGGTAGTTTGCGGGTGATAAGTACGTGCTGAGGGTTACCGCACAATGATGAATGTATGTGGTATTGAAAATAAAATTTATACATGGATTCTGTGGAGAAACTTTTGGTGGAAAGGATACAATGCGGCGCAGCGGAAGAATACATGAACAGTTTATGTAAACAAAGACCTATTTTCGCAACATTTTCGCGGATATCCCATAATTTAAACGGTCTCTTTTGATTGGATGAATTATATGACGTGTCATTTCTTGGTAGCATTCGTTTTGGCGAGAAGAGTGAACCACAGTAAATAAAGCAATATTTTTTTAACATTACCCGAAGTTTGAGCTTGTAAGTAAAAGTATAGGTTGCGGAAAGTGCTTTAAAGAAATCATGTCTTACATGCATGATAGCAAATGTCATGTTTATAGGAATGTATTTGTTTTCATTCGTTTCCCTTCCCATCTCATCCTCGAAGCCCAAACAAAATTTGACCTATATCTGATGTAGACATGTTTACATTTTAATTTTGTCGACGTAGTGAAAAAATGATATACACGATTTTGAGAGCAGCATTGTGAAATCGACCGGAAAAAGCTATTGCTGAGAGATTTCACGAGTTCCTGTCGATTGTGCAAGATGTACTCTAGAAGTTTACATGGAAAGCTTTAGGGTAAATCCTCGGTAGGTGGCGTGTATTTTGTATATCGTCGTCGGTCCTAAATTCGCTATGGTCCTTGATTCGCGGCATAAACAGTGTTTTGCAACCATCATTTGTAGTTGTTTTGTCGCGCTACGGGACATTTGGGCCTATGACAATATCGGCCCATAATAAAATATATTCAAAATATTTAATACACCTAAATTTGGACAACTTTGTCATGACTTATGCCTTGGTTTTAATTTTATTTTTAAAAGAAATTATTTTTTATTTCATATTAGATCAACCTATAAATGATGCACACACTCCGTTCACAAATGTTTTAGTCAGAGTCACTCATGACTGTAAGACTCGTCGATTCTGATCGATCTAAACTAGTTCGTGCAGATAGCGTAGAAGAAAGACAGATTGAATGTAACTTGTATGAATCTACAATTATGTAAAAACACTAAAGTATCAGGATTTTTAAAGACAAATTATATTTACAAGAAAAGGATCTTTCTTTTCAATTCATTCTTATGGTTATTTTTCTTTACACACTACATGTAATTAAAGCATCATAATAATACAAATATTAAATTAAGATTATAATTAAGATTATCTTTTTTTTAAAATTTTAAGATTAAAACAAAGTATAGGTACACCTTCCTGTCTTTAAATTATTCATTTAAAAAAAAATGAGACATATATATAATCCATTATTTGAGTTTTAATAGATTAGTGGTAGACTTGATTAGAAATGATAATTTGAATTAATTCTTGTATTGCTTTGAATAAATTTACTGAAATTTACATGTTTCAAAGCATAATAATACTAACACATGTGTATGCACAACAATGCAAATAAACGAAATGAGTAGCAATCTTTGATAAAGGCATTTATTTCATGGGCCGATTTAGTTATAGGCCGATTTGGCTATAGGCCGATATTGTCATGGTCCGTTTTTTTATGGGCCGAAATGTCCCGGAATCGTTTTGTCGTTATTGAGAAATATAACGATTGATGACACCATAAAAACATCTTTCTGTTTGTGTAATTAATTAAAAATGTTACGTATGAACGTTTTTGTCTTTTCTTGGAGAAATGCTTGGAATGTGAAAGGATCTTGCTTCAGCACAGACTCTTCTGAATGTGGTAATTTGCCAACACTAATACAAAAAATATAATGGACACTTTTCCAGTCATGAATTCTTACTCCCCTTCCATATGGTGTTTTACAACCTTGCTCGCATAGGAATGGAATGGGATAAGGCAGATTGTAATACTACCTACACTTACTTTCAAAGCCTCTTGCGTTTCCATGCTCTCTGTTCGTACGGCACCTCCGGTGCTTTGATTACCCCTTGCCTTATATTTGCAATTTTAAGTTCAATTAAAATTGAAAATAAAAAAAATGTTGAAACTCAGGGATTAATGTAAACCAAGAATTTTTTTCCAAAAAGTCTTCATAATGAATTAAAAATTGAAAATGCAAAAATAGGAGATATTTATTACAAAAAAGTCATATTTATCAGCCTCTACTGCTAAATGAACCTAAATTCTAACATTTGTGACTGATCAATGCCAGATTTTGGAAAATGGATCGGGTGTTTTACAGTAATCAATTGATGCCAAAAAAAATTACATTGGTTTAAAATATATATATATGTATATACCAATGATTCATTGATTTCTTGTATTTATTTTCTACTTGTAGATGCTCCAACACCATCATGGGAGAATTTAGAAGCTGTATTGAAAGCTGTCAGAACAGTTGTCCAGGGTTTGGTTGAGTTTATACAGAATAATGGACATAAAAAGCTAGAAATGGCCACCATGCCCAACCTCAGATATAAGACCAGTCTGTGTAGAGATATGAGTACCAGAGGACAGTGTCCAAAGGGAGCTAACTGTACCTTCGCTCACTCACAAGAAGAACTAGAGAAGTAATCATATTCAATTTTTTATACGCCCGTCTTTGACGGGAGGGACGTATTATGGTATGGCGCAGTCCGTTCATCAGTCTGTCTGTCCGTCCGCCCATATGTCCACACGTTGTACACTAACTCAAAAATGCTTTGAGCAATTTTAATGAAACTTTTGTGAAATGTTTGTATCTAAGGCAGAATGCTCCCTTTCGTTTTTGAGATTCGTATGTTTTCTCGTTGCGGAGTTATTGGCCTTTAATTGTCAAATTTTAGGCATTTTTTTGCATGTTGTACACTAACTCAAAAATGCTTTGAACAATTTTAATGAAACTTTTGTGAAATGTTTGTATCTAAGGCAGAGAGCTCCGTTTCATTTTTGAGATTCGTATGTTTTCTTGTTGTTGAGTTTTTGGCCTTTAATTGTCAAATTTTAGGCTTTTTTTTTGCATGTTGTAACTCAAAAATCATTTGAACTTTTTTATGAAACTTTTCTGTTATATTTGTCCTATAATCAAAAAGGTTTGTGAATAAACATTGAGAAATAAATTTGCTACTTTTGTTTTAAAAAAATATGTTTCAGCTAAATGCTAAGTTGTTTAAGACATTTAAAAAGAAGTTTAAATATCTGATGGGCATATCATGCGCTCCAGGCGCAGCTGTTTATTATATATCCTAAATCACAAACCCATTTTTGGGATATGAAATATATAACAATTTTCAATATTTGATGAATATCATTTACAACTTTATACTGACTTTTTCCTGTGATTTATGAATCTATCATGAACATCATAAAAAAAGACTGTTTGCATTATTTAACTACTTCTATTGTTACAATATATGTGTTACCTCACAATTTGGAGGACAGAATTACAGCAGTTCAGATTAAATAAGCAATAATGTTCTGTTATGTTGACATAAATACCTTAGCTATCAGTGTTAGACTGGTACTTTACAAAATGCAAGAGGGACCTTTGTAAGTTACCTAAAATTTTATGAATGGTTCTAGAAAGGGAATTTGAACCTTCTATCTTTGTTAAAGAACACTTTAATTTTGTTTGTTATTTTCAAGGTTTCTATGTTCAATTTTATGGGTTTGAAAGAAAAGAAAAACATAATTTTGATTTTATTTCTATGTTGCAGATATAGAGCCAGAAACAAGAAAAACACACGATTGTTTGTCCCCTCAACAACTTCCACATTGACTGGTAAAGAACATGCAGAATTGAACTTGGTTTACAAAACTACAGACAGAAGATTAGCTGATAGAGCTGCCTCTTCAACAGCTGCTGCTGCTGCTGAACAGCTCAGAGTGGACACAAAAAACACAGACAGGTATAGATTTTTATATCGAAAAAAAAAATACCGTAATCCTTCGATGTTTTCAGACTCTCTATGTTTTCGGACACCCTAATTTTTAAATTTTAATAATTTTTTAATTTCCTCTAATTTCGGACGGCAATTTTTTACCTCTAAATCCGGACACGTTTTTGCTGAAACTCAGTTGCAGCATGTTATGCAGAGCACTTGAAATAAAGGTTTAATAAAGAAGAAACTTTGTTGTTTTAAATTATTTCAACTATAAATTGTTGTTTTCACACGTTTATTTCATTGTGTATTGGCGCCATTGCATCGTAACGTGAAATAGGTACGTGCAATTTATTAACGTTTTTATGTAAACTAAATAAAATCATACCTTTGATAAGTGTTTTAATTTTCTATGAAAGTGAAAGTTGATTATAATTAATGTTCGCTGCCGAGAAAATCGTGTAAGACAGAATCTTGTCGGTACACTGTGACTAGTTTAACATCAAAGAAATTTTTTCTGATGAAAACAGGAAGTGAAGTTTTTCACTTATTTTCATTTAGTGTTTGTTATGGGAATTCCAAAAACGACCATGTGATTGTTCCAGCCGACAGACGCGATAAAAAAAATCTGTTTTCCAAGATGAAAATTACATTAAAATATATGTTTGAAATATGATTTACAATAATTTAATTTTTAACCTTTCATTTGTGGGAGTCGGGACTTGTTCTATCTTTGCATTGCCATTTCTTAAAATGTACACACATACGCATGGTAAAATATTGAATATTTGATTGAAACGAAATTCTCTGAACTTGATCCACACATAATGCAACACACGGTGTATAATAATAATTTGACAGCAGAAAATTACAAGTAGAATGCGGCATGTTGGTGCACCTTAAACGTTGGGAGTTAATGAAAAAAGTCATGTTGTTTACTTTTAAACAAAATGGCGACCTCGATGTGTATTACTTAGAGAATCATGATTATTGATCAACTAACGCTTAAAAAAAAAACCAATTAATGAAATTAACAATAGAAAAGGTAACTTTTACTTGTATTTTATTTAAAATTTTAATTTATCATTGATATATGCATGGATATCGCTATTGATAATGTCTTAAAATATCAAGAGGGAACTGGGACCCAAAATCGGCTCCAAAATGTCTTTAATTTTTCGGACACACTAAATATTCGGACACCCCCAATTTTCAAGATATTTAATTTTCAAATTTCCTCTAAATTCCTGGACACTTGAAAATGAAATTATTAAAATCTGACCGAATACATACATGTAGAAGAATTTCGGTACATTCATAAGTATACGTTAGTAAATTGCAATAATTAGTATGACTTTTCTGGACTTTTTTTTTTACATTAAAATGATCTTAGAAGAGATTTGTCTAAGTATGGATTGTTTTGTTGACATGAATGTTTAGAAGAAAAAATTGCAGCCAAGAGTTGGTGTAAGATTAAAATTTCTCTAACTTCATGAAAAACAGCTTGTTTACATTTCACTACTGTATGATCTCATTTAGGAGACAAGTGTGTGTTTTAGAAATTTGCTGGCAGTTAATTTTCTTGTTAAAATATTGAAGCAAATGGTGTTCTAGGACCTGCATATTTAAGTTTGTGTTAATCATGTGAAAAACTCTAATTCATATTTTCTTCAACAGGTTTTATAAAATTGAAATAAAAAAAAATCATTGTCTGTACAGTATAAACAAAGAAATGTACAACCAATAGAAAATTTTAGTATGAATTCATGTCTGAAACATTTAATTTGGTTTGTACTATCAATTATATATTTTCTTATTATTTTACAATGTTATTCTTTATTTAGGACATTGAATACAGATGGACAAAGTTTATCGCCTTCATCAGTTGTTTCTTTGATGTCCAACATGAATTTATCCCCATCTTCAGGTGGGACCCCTCCTGGTGTTAAGACAGTGACAAAGACTACCCCTGGAAAACCAATGCCATCGTTACCAAACATGAATCCAATGTATCCAGGATCAGGACCACAGCAACCACAGTCTGTGCCACCACCTTCAAATGGACCGATGCCAAATGGTCATATGGCACCATCAGACTATTATACTGCACCAAGAATGTCGGCTATGGAAAATACACCACACGCTTCTCCACAATATGAGATGGGAATGTATCAGATGATAGGTGGTGATGGTATGTCTTTACAACATATTTAGACACAAGCAATTGTTTTGTTTCTTCAGTTAACAATGCTGCTTATGAAAACTTTGCTGATTCAAAAAAATATCTGCTTTTCAGGAATTACCAGTTGTTAAATGTTGTCACAAAGTTTTATGTCTGTTTATTTTTTTTTTATATAAGTCGTATTTCAAATACTTGTCTAAACTAATGTCTTTTATCCAAGACTTTTTAACTCACTGTACAAAGTTTGATGGAGGTATATTCATAACTCTAGCATCAATATTAGTGTCCGGCTTGGATTCTAGTGTTAAGAAAATGGGACAAACAGTATAAATTAATGCATCATTACAGGTGAGCTATCTGGTGTATTTTGTGCCCTTTTCTTTCTTATCTATAACTTTTTAGAACTGAAAAGGAAGATGTTTTCTTTCTTGTATGCATGTACATGTACTTGTTTTAATTTACAGGTTCGCCATTTCCTGGATCTTATCATTCACATGGACCCATTGGCCATATGCAGCAGAGATTTGGTATGGGCATGATTCCACAGGGGCATTGCCCAAATATGCCCTATCAGCAGGGCATGGATCCAAATATGATGCGTATGCCATATAGAGCATCGTACACACCCTACAATATGTGTCAAGTTCCAGCACAGCTCAACCCTTATGCTGAGCCATTTAGAATGACACCTCCACTCTACTCCCACCCTGAACATGATTATAGAAATCAGCAGATGTGTCCAGATGGCTTTGTTCAACCACTTGTACATCCACAGCAACACCCACCACAGTGTCCAATGCAGCCACAAGGTTATCTCCAATCGCAGATGGTTGCTGGTCAAGGTCAGGTAGGTCACACTGCTTTTGTTTTCTAATTTCAGGTATCAGCAGGTAGGTATGGGTAAGGACAGTGTCAGTGCACTGAGGAAATAAAAGTGAAAGGTCCCGGTAGTACATCTATCCAAAAACTCAAGATTCAAGACCAAGAACACAACTACAGTGTGTGTGAATCATATCATCTGTTCTGGTATAACAATTTATTGGCTATTGTAAAAACATTGTGGTTGTTTTATATCTAATGCCTCACTTTACTTAAAGTTTGGTTAAAAAGAAAAACTTCCACAGTGTTTGATAAAAATATTATGTACACACAAAAAGGCTTAACATGTCAAAAAACTATAACAAATGATCGTTGTAAAAACATTGTTGTTGGTTGTGATATGGACATTCCATGAGGGGATTTCCATCATCATAGAAACCTTCCACAATGTTTAATTTCCTGATTCTTTGTAGCATCTAGAACTGTTAATTTAACTGTGTTGTAGTTTAAACATCTGCATGTTGACACAGAGGCCAATCAAAAATACTGAGGTTCTCAGGCCAGGTTTCTTCCAAAATTCACATTTTGTTTCCATCATGTTTGTCAGAATTTTAGCCATAAATTAATATATTTTATAGTTTCAGGGTTAGGGCTGATACAGTCAGTATCTATCAGTGGGGAATCTGTCAGATATTTATTTGAAAATTAAAAAAAAAAAAACAGAAATTTTTATTCTAAGGATGTTAAAATTGAAGTTTGTAAAAAAAAAAAAAAAAAGACAAATTTGACCTTGTGTCCTGTCAAAGGTTGGGAGGGGGGTGAACTTAATGCTTTGAGTTAACTTTGCATTGGACTTGTGTCTATCGGGATGTGGAGGGTTGACTTGTGTCCATTGGGGTGTGGAGGGTTGATAAGAATGCTTATTGTAGCTTTGTCATAGATTTGAGTCCAATCGTAGATAGACAGAGGGACAAAAAGCTGGAATTAAATCTTGAATACTTTTTATATTGAATTCCACTAATTGTATGCAATAATATAGGCAGTAATGTGTTCGTTGTAATCTGACAGAATCCTCACATTCTCTACATAATGTTAAAAAATAAGGGCTTACATTTATTTATCAGAATTTAAATTGTTATACTATTTAATATTTTGGAATTAATCCTTTTTTTTTTCAAAATTTTAACTATTTCATTATATGTTAGTAATAAAATATAGAATTTATGTAATTAAGGGATGAAGAAATTAAATTAATAAGGGTAGGATTGACATATTGGTTTTGAGAACCAAAATTATTTTTAGGCTTACATGCAAATTGTTTTAAAACTAAAACTGTCCATTTTGTTGTATTTCTTTATCAATGCAGTTTCTATACAAGGAGCATCAGTTTTTCAATTAGGTCATTTAAAGAGTACTTTTTTTTTTTTTTATTAAAAAGATAATTTCAAAATTAAAAATTTTAATCTTCACAAACAAATTAGGAATGAAATGATAAATTACTTGTATAAAACTTTATAAATCAGTCTCCTTTTTTTTTTTTTTTTTTTTTAAAAAATTCTTTTTTAGAAACAACTTTAAATTTCATTTGATATTGATAATAGTGTAAAATTGAAGAACCAGAGATATCATTGTATAGGAACAAACAATATGAAACAAAACAAAAAATCAAACAAATGGTTTGTTAAACAAATTAAAATTTAAAAAAAAAAATGTCATGTAAAAATAAATGAAAAAATGATGCAAGGTTTGGAAATATAAATAATGTTTAAAAATTGAGTGTTCAGTATCATAGGTATATAAAATATGTATATCGTAGTATTTTTGTTTTACTGATGACAGTTTTTATGGTTATTATTTTTCCCTTCATTTGTTGATGTAACTCATCTCAATCAGTTGTTCATTTTACAGATTATATGGCCATCTTTTGCAATTTTAAAGAAAATTTCCATTTTCAAAGATAATTGAAATATTGGATAATTGCCAAACAAAGATTTTCCCCAAATAAAGAACCACATGAGTTCTTTAAAAGTGTGGAATTAACGTTGAACTGATGTTATTTGTCATTTTAGATCTCAGAAAGATTTTAACAGTTTTATCTTGAAGAAAGACAGATTCGTTTATTTTCCAGGAAATTCTACTATTTCATACTTTCAGAAGAGATAGCTAATGGGGCATTTTATTTCTGACAGTTTGTTCATTTAACAGGTTAAATGTATATATATAGACTTCTAATGCAACTATTTTCATTGATTTCTGAGAAATTTACTGTTTATTTTTTTCTGTTCTTAGTCTAAATTTTGTTAAAATAACTTATTGAGGGTTTTTGATACAGGGCAATTTTTGAACAAAAATTTACAAAAAAAATAGAAAAAAGTTTTTGCATTAGATGGATGGTATTGTTAGATTTGAATACTGTGACAGTAAATTCTTCGTATCACAGACACAAATAACATTTACTCTGGCTTAGTGAATTTAATTTGGAAATATGAACCAATGATTTAATGGTCAAATTAGTCAAATGAAACAATATATTTTTCTCTTAATCAAAATGCAAGAATTCTGCCTTGCATCTTTATAGTAAATGATGTGTCAGTTAACCTTTTTTTTATCCCTCTAGTTCTAAAATGTAATGTTCCTCTATATAAAAAATGAGCCATTTCATTTTGATATATAGGGGACAAAGGTTACAGTATGATAGTTTTTGATTTATGGTTGCAATTATCACAGCATGGAAGTGATTGAATTTTTTTTTTTTTTTTTTTTTTTTTTTTTTTTTTTTTTTTTTTACATATTTATTCTTGCATTTAATATTGGGTCATGTTTTAAAAAACTCAAAAGGTTGTATGTTTAGATTTGTGTAAAAAGTTTATGTACAAAGACTACCAGTGTAAAAAAAAAGTAACATTTATCATCGAAACAAGCAAATTCTAGCAATAAGATATTGAAATTTTGGAAATTTTTCTGTCTATCCTTATCTCCCCCCCCCCCCAAAAAAAATATTAATAATAATAAATAAATAAATAAAATAAAATAAAAAATAAAGAATAAATTTTAAAAACCAAAATGATAATAATAATAAAATAATTTTGATACATTTGCCCTGGTAGTTTTTTTCTTTTTTCAAATTGAATGTAGAAATTTTGTACATATCATATTTGTTAATAAGCTGTATGAAGTGTACTGATGGATTAACATTATTTTTTTTTAGGTTAGCGAGAGCAGTGCATTATAAAACATACAACTTTGTATTTTAGGGTACCCCTTTATTTGTGATTTCAGTAAACTGGTGTTTTAATCATTCATTTGCCCATTGGTGAAGTTTAAATTTTGGTTATCAAGGGCTAAATCTAGTCATCTGATTAACACTATTTCATGCAAGTTATCGTAGGCAAAAAAATTTTATTCTTAATTAAAAATGAACATTTTAAATTGGTAAAATTCCCATACAATTAAGTATTATCTTGAGTGGCAGTTTAGAATACTGTCACCACTGTATATAAATGTCAATAATCATTCGCGGTTCTTACGTACTTTCTGTCTCTTGCAGGATGTTGCTGATGCCGTTTTGTGCTACGATCAGTTATCCTCACAATTTCAGGTCGCAAGTATTGAGTATTTCCAGCCCAACCATGATCTGAAAGACAGTTAAATTTCTATATATTTTAATTTAAACAATGCTTAATTTTTTTTAACGAAAGTAAGTTAAGGAAATATGTAAGATTTTGTCAGCCATAAAAATATTGTGACAATTTTTTCATCAGATTATTATTGCAAAAGACAATACAAAGATTTTAAAGATGTATTCAACAATTATTTATCTATACATGTATATACTGACTTTTTAAATTGTTTGACATTATTAGTAAGAAGTTGATGGTTTTCACCTGTGTACCATGATATGCTCTTATATTTGTTCAGAATTGTTATTTTCTATGGATATTGAATCATATTATACTGTCTGGCTTTTTACCATTAAAATGACACTTTTCTAGGAACATGCAGTTTTTTTCCATATCCAGTAGAATTGATGATTCAGCACAAATGTTACTAGGGATTATGTGGTACCCAGGTCAAACCCATTCAATAATACATATTTAATAGAGAAATAGCTTTGCTTCTACTTTTTAAGCTCACCTGAGCCAAAGACTCACATAAGCTCTTGCATAGGTATACCGTCTGTCATGTATCTTTATACTTTTCACTTAATTTTTGTTAGATGAATCCACTTAACCAAGGAAAGAATGTTTACTGGTTTGAGCTCTTTATATTTTAAGAAGCTGGTTGACATGAACCATTGTTCAAGCTTAAAACAACATTTAGTTATAAATAAATAAATATGTCAAAGGCCTAGAAGCTTTAAACTTCAACTGAAGTGTCAGAACATAAAGGTGCAGCAAGTTTGCAAAGCTTGTTAACCTTGACCTTCATTCATTATTTTTAAAATATTTTGTCATGAACAAAAGGGTTAGAAGGAGCTTGAAGCTTTATATATAAGATTAGTGCATGAGATTCTACCAAATTTTTAAAAATTGTTTAACCTTGACCTTTAATCAAGGTCAACATGACCTTGAATAGAAAAATCCTTAAGCATCTTGTCACGAGCCAATGTCTAGTAGAAGTGTCATGTAAAGTTTGAGTACATAAACCCCTATCAAGTTTTGGAAGCTAGTTGACCTTGACATTCAAACTGTGAAACTTTTTAAGATCTTCTTATCATAATCTGAGAGGCCTTGAAGCTATTAACATCATTGCATAAAGCTTTACCAAGTTTTTAAAGCAGATTAAGGTTGACCTTCATTCTGCTTTCTTAAGTAGTGATCAGTTTGCACAAATATTGGTTCTATTACTGCAAGAGGTATTTGAGTATATTTTGACATGTTTTCAGGTGAGCATTAAGGGCCATGGGCCTTTTGTTTTATGTGATTTTATTATAAATGTTTTGTATAAATTTGTTCCTTGTTGAGATGAAATTGGGAAAAAATGTATTTCAATAGAAGGAATTTGATTGTAAATCAATTTGGTTTGGATTCAAACTGTTCTTTATGAATAAGGTTAACTTTGCTTTTAGCATTTAAATGTTAATCCCATGGGATGCTTGTTCAATTTTGATTGTATTATTTTTATAAAAAAAATCCCTTGGGAAATCATAATGATATTATTCCATTGGAATAGAACTAAATCAATTCATGTTGGAAAATATACTATTTATATATATATTTATATATAAATAAGATTGAATGCCACACGTTTAAGACTGGCTTGTAACTTTTCCTTTCATTAATTTTTGTTAATTAAACAAATTTCATTGAAACCCTAAAAATGTGAGCCTTTTTTTCTAAATTTTGATAATTCGGTAGTTTTTATGTACAAGTTAAAACTAAGTCTTTTCTTCATTGATTGTTAGCTCAACTGGCTAAAGTCGGTTGAGCTTACGGCATGGCAAAGCATGCATGCATCAGTCTGCACCTGTGTAATCTTTTGGAAACCACTTTAAGCCCAATATGATGTAGAAGGTCCTTAGGTGTAGTAGATCTAAGCTTTGACAAGACAACTCCATCTGACATCAAAGATTGCTGTCATTACTATTAATAGCAAAAATACAAAAATAGCAATGATACATTTATTTTTCACCCATTTTTTGTTTATATTTTTATGTACAGTAAGTAGACATTGGGGGATTTAACTTGCAGCACCATATTACAGACCTTCTGTAAATTCTCTTCATATGGAATTTTTTTTTTTGGGGTGGGGTGGGAAGGGGGTTAATGTGTTATAATAACATTATTTTGACCACATTACTCCAGCAATCTGTATTTACTGACTTAAACTGTATAAATAAATAGTTTCAATAGATCTACAACTGTTACAGATTTATGTTTAGGCTGATGTGGATCAAAAAAACCTTTTTTTTTTTTTTTTTTTTTTTTTTTTTTAAAAAATACCAATTATCTCGTTTTTACAGAGTATGCCAGTAAGGTATTACTTTTTGTCAAGTCATATAACAGGACTAGAATGAATTATATTTTATTGTGAAAAAAAAAACCTTGGTTGATGTTTATTCAAAATTTTATTCAAAAATGGTTGTCCAGAATTGTAAATACATTATTAAATGCCAGTTGAGCATTACAGGCCTCTTTGGACCTTTTGTTTATTTATTTCATATTTTAAAAAAAAATCTGCAACTTTTTTTTTTTTAGAAATTTTTAGAAAATTGAACAAAGCCAGTATTTTTGTTGGATCAATTTGATGATAAATCTTTCCCTTGGGAACACGAGATAGTTAGTAAAGATCCTTTTGGATGTGAGATAAAATAAAAATCCTCTGGGTACTCTATGACTGGGTATTGGGTGTTTTAGTCACCTTATATACAACATATTTTTGTTAAGTAGTTTCATATTGGGTTGGACATAACACAATCTCATATGAAATTTACTGAAATCATACACTCCATTCAGGGTCTCCACTACTTGAACATACTACAGTATGTAACAATTATATCTTATCACCTCTGAAATTCAGTATTTTGTTTTCCCAACACAAATTTGTCATTGAATATTCTATAATTTTTAAGAGGGATAGAAAAGGCACAAGACCCAGGGATTTATCAAGGGCATTTTCAGGGATTGAATTTCAGCATCTTTAGGGGGAAAAAAAAGCAATGAAATCTTTCAGTGTTTGTCCACTTTTGTTTGGTCACTTCCCAGAAAAAACCCTAGTTAAATTCCTGCAAAACTGTCATTTCTAGGATATCTGAAATTAATTTCTATGCTTGCTGTCTTTTAATAAAACTTTTTGTGGTACAAATGACATTTGGTAGATAGCTTTTTGGTACCTTGAAAATATGAAATTTGTAAGGAAAATTATTTCTGTATTCTGATTAAAAGTCATAAAAATTTTAGAGCAGAAAAGATTAATGATATTACTGTTGTAATTGGGTTAATTGTAAACACATGTTGAAAGTGTTGTCTGTTTATACAAAGCAAATTAAGATAATAGATAAGTTTTTGAGACGTTTAATTTAATGATTTCATTTCAGAAATAGATAACCATTCACAATAAAACTTAATAGATAAGTTACTACCCTTACCAAAACCTTTAACCATCTATCATCTGATTTTCATGAACCAAAGGGCCTGGATAAAGCTTCAAATGTCTTATTGCATCAGCTGTTGTTGACCAGGTTTACGGTATTGTTTGGTATTGACCTTCATTCAAGGTCATACTGGCATTATTTACCTGAACCACAAATTATCTTATTGTCATAAGCCCAAAGGTCTAGAAGCTTTAAATATCAGAATTTGCATCATTACTTGTGAAAAACTACCTGTTTTTTTTAAAGGTGACTGACCTTGACCTTTTTTTCAAGGTTAAGCTGGCGGAATACAGTGAAACCACAAAACATCTTTATGTTTTAAGGTAGAGGTATAGAAGCTTTTAATTTCTTATATTGCACCATTAACTGTTTGAAAGGCCACCTATTTTTAATAGGTAGTTGACCTTGACCTGACTTCAGGCAAGGTTACACTGATAGTATAAAGGAAAACCACAAAGCATCTTTCATTATAAAGCTGACCTTGACATCAACCGTCATAAAGGTCTTGTCATTTTAAGTCTGATAGATACATGTAATTTGACATCATCCTTCATAGGTCTTGTTAGGTCTTGTCATTTTAAGTCTGATAGATAATTTGACATCATCCTTCATGAAAGTCTCATCTAAGTCTGATAGATAATTTGACATCAACCTTCATGAAAGTCTCGTCTTAGTCTGATAGATAATTTGACATCAACCTTCATGAAAGTCTCATCTTAGTCTGATAGATAATTTGACATCATCCTTCATGAAAGTCTCATCTAAGTCTGATAGATAATTTGACATCATCCTTCATGAAAGTCTCATCTTAGTCTGATAGATAATTTGACATCATCCTTCATGAAAGTCTCATCTGAGTCTGATAGATAATTTGACATCATCCTTCATGAAAGTCTCATCTGAGTCTGATAGATAATTTGACATCATCCTTCATGAAAGTCTTATCTAAGTCTGATAGATAATTTGACATCATCCTTCATGAAAGTCTCATCTAAGTCTGATAGATAATTTGACATCAACCTTCATGAAAGTCTCATCTTAGTCTGATAGATAATTTGACATCAACCTTCATGAAAGTCTCATCTTAGTCTGATAGATAATTTGACATCAACCTTCATGAAAGTCTCATCTTAGTCTGATAGATAATTTGACATCATCCTTCATGAAAGTCTCATCTTAGTCTGATAGATAATTTGACATCAACCTTCATGAAAGTCTCATCTTAGTCTGATAGATAATTTGACATCATCCTTCATGAAAGTCTCATCTAAGTCTGATAGATAATTTGACATCAACCTATGTGAAAGTCTCATCTTAGTCTGATAGATAATTTGACATCATCCTTCATGAAAGTCTCATCTTAGTCTGATAGATAATTTGACATCAACCTTCATGAAAGTCTCATCTTAGTCTGATAGATAATTTGACATCAACCTTCATGAAAGTCTCATCTTAGTCTGATAGATAATTTGACATCATCCTTCATGAAAGTCTCATCTAAGTCTGATAGATAATTTGACATCAACCTATGTGAAAGTCTCATCTAAGTCTGATAGATAATTTGACATCAACCTATGTGAAAGTCTCATCTTAGTCTGATAGATAATTTGACATCATCCTTCATGAAAGTCTCATCTAAGTCTGATAGATAATTTGACATCATCCTTCATGAAAGTCTCATCTTAGTCTGATAGATAATTTGACATCAACCTTCATGAAAGTCTCATCTTAGTCTGATAGATAATTTGACATCAACCTTCATGAAAGTCTCATCTAAGTCTGATAGATAATTTGACATCATCCTTCATGAAAGTCTCATCTTAGTCTGATAGATAATTTGACATCAACCTATGTGAAAGTCTCGTCTAAGTCTGATAGATAATTTGACATCATCCTTCATGAAAGTCTCATCTTAGTCTGATAGATAATTTGACATCATCCTTCATGAAAGTCTCATCTAAGTCTGATAGATAATTTGACATCAACCTTCATGAAAGTCTCATCTTAGTCTGATAGATAATTTGACATCATCCTTCATGAAAGTCTCATCTAAGTCTGATAGATAATTTGACATCAACCTATGTGAAAGTCTCGTCTAAGTCTGATAGATAATTTGACATCATCCTTCATGAAAGTCTCATCTTAGTCTGATAGATAATTTGACATCATCCTTCATGAAAGTCTCATCTAAGTCTGATAGATAATTTGACATCAACCTTCATGAAAGTCTCATCTTAGTCTGATAGATAATTTGACATCAACCTTCATGAAAGTCTCATCTAAGTCTGATAGATAATTTGACATCATCCTTCATGAAAGTCTCATCTTAGTCTGATAGATAATTTGACATCAACCTTCATGAAAGTCTCATCTAAGTCTGATAGATAATTTGACATCATCCTTCATGAAAGTCTCATCTTAGTCTGATAGATAATTTGACATCAACCTTCATGAAAGTCTCATCTAAGTCTGATAGATAATTTGACATCAACCTTCATGAAAGTCTCATCTTAGTCTGATAGATAATTTGACATCAACCTTCATGAAAGTCTCATCTAAGTCTGATAGATAATTTGACATCATCCTTCATGAAAGTCTCATCTTAGTCTGATAGATAATTTGACATCAACCTTCATGAAAGTCTCATCTTAGTCTGATAGATAATTTGACATCAACCTTCATGAAAGTCTCATCTAAGTCTGATAGATAATTTGACATCAACCTTCATGAAAGTCTCATCTTAGTCTGATAGATAATTTGACATCAACCTTCATGAAAGTCTCATCTTAGTCTGATAGATAATTTGACATCAACCTTCATGAAAGTCTCATCTAAGTCTGATAGATAATTTGACATCAACCTTCATGAAAGTCTCATCTAAGTCTGATAGATAATTTGACATCAACCTTCATGAAAGTCTCATCTAAGTCTGATAGATAATTTGACATCAACCTTCATGAAAGTCTCATCTAAGTCTGATAGATAATTTGACATCATCCTTCATGAAAGTCTCATCTAAGTCTGATAGATAATTTGACATCATCCTTCATGAAAGTCTCATCTTAGTCTGATAGATAATTTGACATCAACCTTCATGAAAGTCACATCTAAGTCTGATAGATAATTTGACATCAACCTTCATGAAAGTCTCATCTTAGTCTGATAGATAATTTGACATCAACCTTCATGAAAGTCTCATCTAAGTCTGATAGATAATTTGACATCAACCTTCATGAAAGTCTCATCTTAGTCTGATAGATAATTTGACATCAACCTTCATGAAAGTCTCATCTAAGTCTGATAGATAATTTGACATCAACCTATGTGAAAGTCTCGTCTAAGTCTGATAGATAATTTGATATCAACCTATGTGAAAGTCTCGTCTAAGTCTGATAGATAATTTGACATCAACCTTCATGAAATTCATGTTATTTTCTGGAAAAAAACTTATAATGACTTGATATTAAGAACCGGGGGGAAAAAAACTTAGAACTTCATAAACAGCAATACATGAAGGTCTACGAAATTTATGATTTTGGTTGACCTTGACCTTCCCTCTAGTGCAATTAAACAAGTAAAAGTTAAGGCTCATTGTGTTATCATAAATTTATTTCTTGTGTAGAACTTTGGATAAATGTATTTCTGGTGTAGAACTTTCAGATACCGGTAATCTGAATTTTATTTCTGGTGTAGAACTTTGGATAAATTTATTTCTTGAGTATAATTTTTGGTAAGTGAAAATAATAATGAAATACCTTTACAAAATTTTCACCAAAATCTGTACACTAGCATGTTTATTGCATTGAAATTGAAAAACTAGAGCATTCATACCACAGAAAAAAAAAACAATAGGGGATTTATTCCCTTTTTAAAAGAATTCCCTAGCAGAAAGATTTCACTGTGACAATTATTTTCTAGTTTTTGGTAGATCAGATGTTTATCTTTTTCAGGAATCAGACAGTTATTGTAAACACAGTTTTATATTTATATGTAATATATGTCTTTGTCTATCTATTTTTTTGTCTTTATTATCAAAGGCTGTCGGATTTCTTTTTAAATTTCCACATTTAGCATACTGTGATTACTTCTCACACTAAAACACAATGGCTCCTGTTATCACATGGATCTTGAGATTAAGTTATTAGAGGGGGGGGGGATTTTAAAATATGTGTAATATACTAGTATTTGGTTTGCTTTGGATTAAAATTGTTTTTGTAAATAAGGTATGTAATAATTATACTGATAATCAAAATTAAAATGAAATGGGGAAAAATCTCTGCTTTTCCTGTTTAATTAAACTATCTGACCTTAAACTTTGTTAATATACGAATGGAGCTTTTTTTTGTTATGGATACATTTCTAGTTTCAGGTCATTTTCACCGTCCCTGATGTGTAAAATCTGTTATGTATGTCATTTTAAAATTTCTACCATCCCTGTTGTGCATACCCCTGTTATGTAACTGTTGTTTTTTTTTTTTAAATTAAATTTCTTTATATATACATGTGTGTGTGTATATATATATATATATATATATATATATATATATATATATATATATATATATATATATATATATATATACACAGTATATTTATATGAAGCAAATACCTTACTTGTAATCATATTGGGAGATATACAATCTTAATGTTACTTGATTTTTGGGCTATCAGAATTTGTTGTACATATTTTGAATATTTTGAATTGGTGTACTGTATGTATATAATATAAAACATTGTTGTTGTTTTTTTTTTTGTGATGCTACACAATGTTCAGAAATTTTTTATTAATCATATTATATTAAAAAAAACATGAAAATACTAGTAGCTTTTTTTTCTTTTGAAGAAATGTAAATGTAACTTGTTTGTTGAATGTCATGTGGCTTTTAGATGTATACAAAATATGATAATGATAATAATAAAAAGTTATTGTATATATATGAGGAATTTCAATTATATATAAAACAAAACATCTTTGGAATGTCTCCAGAATCGTACACCATATTTTAGATGGCCGATTCTGAAGTTCAGTCATATTTTGTAATCCTGAGGTTTGTATGTTGCAGAATTGTTTGTGTTTAATAGTTTTTAAAGACATGAATGGAAGAGGAGAGATTATAAATATGTCTTTTATAATAATGTGAAACACACACACACACACACACACAGCTAAAAGTGAAACAGTTGATTTACATATGTTAACATATTCATGTTGAAAAGTATGTGTAAGATATGTAATGATGTGCAGAAAATGTTTTGTGTATATATCTTTAAAACATAAACAATACATATGATTTTGTTTGAGATATGTTAACATACATTTTCAAGCTTCTATGTCTTGAATATGTTGCACTTTTAAAATATTTTAATTGTCTGACTTATTACTTGTACTTAGGGTTTTTTTTCAAAAATACAAGTAATGTATGCTATTTGTCAAATATGGATTCAATCATATCTAAAAATAAATGATTGTATGAAACAGAATTGTTACTTTTGGGAACAACAAACAATGTGGCTGTATGACTAAAACTCATCAATCTGACTATGTCAGTATGCTCAAACATTTATATATGAAGGAAGCATATTTATATTTTGTATGTTATTCACACTGAAAGTTACAAATGAAAAAGAACATGGGTTTGTTTAGATTCTGACATAAAAGACTGGTTGCAAATTCAATTTACAGCTTGGACATTTGTGCCTACATCTGTAAATTTTAATTTTTTTTGAAAGAACTGGACCAATTGGAACTAAATTTAGCAAAACATTCTAAAGTCAGATGAGCAATTCTTGCAAACTTTTTGTGAAAATCTTTTTAACATGGAATAAATCAGTGTTTAAAAAGCAATTTTCTTCTTAAAAAAAATGAGTTCATTTACTTGTCATTAGAAAATGAGAAATTTAGGAAAATTTTGTTTTTGTTAAAGATTCCTGTTGAGATTTGAGTTTGCAACTCACAAATTTATGTTTACACAAAAAAAAAAAAAATCACAAACAAGTATTCACATGTGAGTTAGAATGCAGTCTGGTCATTGAAGATAACCTAGGAACACAGACACACAGCTAGTCAAACTCACTTTTTTTATGTGAGATTTGGTAAATTGGAAAAAAGGTTTTAACTCAAGATTCTAATCTAGGTGAGATTATAACTAGTATATTATTATAAGTCCGAGAAATTATGGGAGTAAAATTGTGTCTTAAAAGCAGAGAGAGAGAGAGTTCTCAGAAGATTTTAATTTGGAGAGGAAATGTTTTATTTGGTAACCCTGTCATATATATAATGTAAAATAATGTTGTTCCCATTCGATGTTAGTCAGACTTGCATAATATATTACGATGTGTAAATAGAGCATGACTTGACATATAAATTACTGATGTGGAAAAAAAAGTCTGACATGACTAAATTTATCGTCGGTAGAAGACCAAAATCTTAAAATAGTCTGACATGCCCGACTTTGACAATCAGAATTGAAACTACAGCATGACATAATAATCTGACTTTGTAATACCATTGATATATATGATACAGCATATTAACGTGTCATTTACAGTTGTGGCATTGTATGAAACAAAGTTACTGAAATACTTATAAACTAATAGCATGGGTTTTTTTTTAATCTAAGTCATATATTTCACTTATATTGAGATGTAACCAGCAACATCTGAAGTGATAGAAATTTTTTTCATTGTGCACATATCATGTCTACTGTGTTGCAGGGTGTCAGTTTTTAAGATCTTGACTAAAGGACTCTCCTTGTAATAGACTGCAAATAGTAGAATCTTTTGACAACAATGTAATAATTATGACGCAGTATGACAAAATTGACAGGAAAAAAGTATTAATTAAATCTTCATTATAATATATTTTATTATAATAAAAGTCAAAAGTCTTTATCTTAAATTTTTTTATCAGAAAAGAATTTTTTTTTTTGTATATTTATTTGAATTATAATGCAGTGTAAATTACACTCCTGTATCTCAAATTATTTTTAAAAAATCTTAAGAAAAATATTGATTTTCTCTTCTTTTTTTTTTTTTAAAATTTACAAAAATACAGGCACAAGTTTTGGACAGCCTTCATCAGCGGAGAAATAAAATTCTTGCTCGTCTGAATCCTAACTTACAAGGAATGAATGATAGATGGAACAGCTTAGCAAACAATGATGGGACACTGAATCATAATTCCACAAATACTGGATTAGCATCTCAGAGCAGGAACATAGGTAATTTAGATTTCGGTAAAGTGGACAAGCAGCCCCGACTAGTAACAGATCTAGCAAAGTCAGTTGAAGATACCATGATGACAACTCGAATGACATCATCACTTGATTTTTATAACAACAGATTAAGTGAAAATCTAGTAACAGCAACAGGTATATAATTATGTATAATACTTATATACCTTTAGTGTCATCTGCAACTCAGATAATTCAGAAATCTGACATCTTTTTAAAGGTGAGATGGATTTTCTTAAGGATCGCTGACAAAGTGATTCCAAATAAATCTTGCCTAGTGTTATTATCAATGTAAGTGTTCAGAAAAATAATGGTGCAAAATCTATTACTCACTGCAGCTTTAATGGTTAAATGAGCATTTCAAGTTTATCATACAGCTAAAGAAAGATAACTCTAGATAAATGTAGGCATTTCGTCATAAATTTATGACCTTGTTAGATAAATATTACATGAACAAATCACACTGTAATGAGTGTCTATGTTAAACTAGCTATAGTAAAATATGCTCAGAGTAAATATGGCAATGAGATGGGGGTACTGTCTGGACCCATGATGTTGGAGTACTCTACTCTGTGCTACTTCACGACATTGATACCAGGATAAATATTGGCCAGATTATATGAAATACAAACAATAGCAACTTGCCATTAAGTTGTTGTTGGGTATACAGTTATTCATTTTGATGGAGATATATAACCTGATAACCAAGTGTTACTAGTAATTGATGGGAGTAGAGAGTGGAGTAATGGAGTTTTACGCCCCAGTCAAGATTCTATCACTTATTTCGAGGTGGTCAGTTCTGGGATGATGGAGGAAACCGGAGTGCCCGGAAAAAAACCACCAACCTTCCGCAAGCGAAATGACAAACTTTCTCACACTAGGAATTGTCCCAAGTTGGGATTCGAATTCCGGTGGTGAGAGGCACTGTGATCCGTAAGCACGCACTTTAGACCACTCGGCCACCGAGGCCCCCTTACTTGTAACTGAAACAAAGGAAATGACAGAACAAATTTTCATTGACTTAACCAATGGCTTTGTTTGTTGTGTAAGGTCAAAATGAGTTGAATTTAATATTTTACACCCATGTCAAATTTTTTCATTTATATTGAGGTTGTTAATCTTTGGATGATAAAAAAAAAAAAAAACTGGAGTGCCAAGAGAAAACCACTGACCATTGCACTTTAACCTAAACAGTGAAATCCACTGTAATCTGTAATCTGCACCATATACTACTGTGCCAATGAGGCTCTTAGATCAAAATGAGAACAGCATGTTAATATATATATATGTATGTATGTATGTATGTAGTTTAATTAATGACCTAAACATCTATATTACAGGCTGGGAGACTGATACTTGGCCAGCTGTTGATACCAATGTGAAGAGTTCACAAGACATGATGAAACATAATCCAGCTGTCACTCAAGTCAGGGATTTAGAAATAGATGGAAGAGATATTTGGAATGAGGTAAAATTTATCACTTTGTACATGTATGATATTTATACTCTTTTATAAAAAACACCTAGTCTTCAGGGCTTAGGTAATTTACTGGTCAAGGGAAAAATTATGTAGGAAAAGGTGGTTTTGCTTATTTTTTTCATTTTTTTTTTTTCGCAGTGCCTTTAAATTGTTTTTCAATGTACATAGAAATTCAAGTTGAAATTCTCTTAGATGTTATTTATTTTATTTTTAGGCAATTAAAAGGTCAAATAAAACACATAAAGAGAATTTAAAATTCTTGAATAAATTAAAATGTTGATGATATAGACTGACCAACATGAATTTAAAATAAGGGGGAAAGTTTTACAGTACTCAGATACTTAAGTTGTGTGACAAGTATAATATCTGATCACCCACCAGACACAAAGTAGTTTTAAAAACTGTATCAGAGTTTATTACTGGAGACCTCTAATTGATGTGTTGAGCTGTGCAAGTTTTCTCAGTTGTATGACTATTGCAAATCACTGTATAATGCTTTTATTTATTTGTTTGTTTTTTTTTTTTTTTTTGGGTTTTTTTTTCTAATTAAGGCCATAATAAATTAATACCTAGGTTTTCATCCAATTTTTTTTCAAAATAGGGGCGGGGGGCAGATAATATTTTTTTATTTCATTTCTCGGCATCAACTTTGGCCGAGCTTTCAGACAATACCAGTCTCATCTTGATTGAATTCAATATATGATCCCAAAAATGAAACAACATCTCCGACTTTTGTGGTGGGATTACACTCTGTCAACTTGTGTTTTGTGCAACTAATACCAACCGTGATTCTTGAATTCAATGCGTCAGCAACGGGCATCTGATGATCGAGTTTACCACCTACAAAGTCGTTATATAATTCCATTATTGTCATGGTGTCTGGAACTTGACAACCATACCAGTTTTTGATTGTTTTTAAGCCCGATTTTACAGTGGCTATTATAAATACCATGCTACAACCAATATGCGAAACACGCTACTTTCGTTTTTGAAAATCCGTCTGCAACTTGATTGGACACCAGTCAACTTCTACGTATAATCTTATGGCATATGGAGCACAAAGCATTCTAATTTCGTTGTTACAACGCAGAACTCGATCGGAAACCAGTCAGGTTTTACTTATTACCTTATGGCTCATGGAGCGAGCAGATTTGTTATTTAAGCCGGAATCGAAACCGGACACGAGTTCAAAATCCGAAAATAAAATAAATCGGGGCGGGTGTTAAAATAGGGGGCGGGCGGGGATGAAAATCTAGGTATTAACTTATTATGGCCTAACAGGGTCAAAAATAAATTCGCAAAATTGACTTGGCCCCTTTTGATAGTTGTTTCTCAATTTTTTTTGACCTGGAAGAATTGGATTTTTAGGACTTTCTCCTTCAAGTTTTCTCTTACTGGTGAACTGAAGAATGTGCTTACTGATCACAGTCTTTCTCATCCTTATGTTAGAAAGTTTGTTAGTTTTCATTTTTTTTCCAGCCACTCCAATTTCCTCTACCGTCTCAAAGTTAGCTGCAGCTTTTAATATTTTGTTGCCAGTAATTTCAGATGGATGTCTTTTTTGTCACCACTTTGTCAATTCTGATGCTAAAACCCCCTTATTTGTGTCTGTAATTTGGATTAACACAAACTTGCATATTGCCAAAATAATCACCTGAAGTCAATTTTTGTCACCAAAGTTTCTTTCTTTTTTTTAATCGCAATTAATTACAGCGATGCCCAGAGCTACTCCTGCATCTAAGAACTAACCAAATTTGATATAAGGTATTGTTGATGGGGTGAAATCGATATTAACCTAATCCAATCCTATTGCAACTTTCTAAGTCAAAGTAAAATTTTATTTAAATTGAAAATGATAAGACAATAAGACAGTATAATCAGCTCGTTTCACAAAAAGAAAATACACACCAAGCTGAGGTTACTCTTAAAGTATGTACAGTACATGTGAAATAAATATTATCAACTCTGTAATGGTATAATTATATAAAATTACTCTGCAAACACATCCAACATCACAATAGTTTAAAAAAATTGACTATGCAGTATAAAAGCATTATACAGAAGTATTTGATTGGTCTAGATGTGCTGGCCATCTGTGCTGTCCTTATAGCTTTTGTTTGATGGACTAGTTGTGCTGGCCAGCTATGCTGCTCTTTTGACAGCTCTTATTCATTAGACTGAATGTGCTAACCAGCTATGTCATTTTTCAGAGAGCGATTGTTAGGTGTGCTATGCTGTCCTAACAGTTATTGTGTGGTGGACTAGATGTGCTGGCCAGCTATGCTATTTTTCTGACATTTGTATTAAAGATGATATGCCTGTCAGCTTCATTGTCTTCAAAACCACTATTGTTTTATGAACCAAGGCTCAAAATAAGGGCCAAGTTGGGTGATAACTTCGCCCTGTATTTCCGAAAAAGCAAAGTTGTTTTTGAAACCCATTAACTCTGTTGTGTTAAGTTATCTAATGATAAAACCTGAGATATTCAGGCTGTTGGCAACAACAAGTGATTTACAGGTGTCATGATGCACGTTAATTATCCTGATTGGTTCAGTAATTAGTGAATTAACGCTTCACGAAAGGATTTCTTTCACATGCCTAAGATAATAGGCAGTTAATCAAAGACGTTATCGATTATCTGATACAGTATTTCTTGTGTTATGGATTTTCGGCGATATTTGTATGGGATTGCGCCTGTAATTCTTCATTGAAATTGAAAGTGAATAAAACCACTGTGATATCAAAGAAAGAATTTATTTTCAAAATAAAATCATTTTAAAAGCTTTAACACAAGTATCAACATACTAAAATGAGATGTCACCGGTCAATTTGTTTACAATGCTGCCATTTGACCAACATCTGAATTCGACATATTTCATTGGTCAGGTCAAAGTTGAACAAAGTGATGCTTTTGGAATTTAAGGTGGTTCTTCTCTTTTTAATAGATAACACCAGTTTAAACACTCCAAAATTTACGTTCACCGAGGAAAATTATTTGTGAAAAAAAAATCAAAAATCTTTTAACAATATTTTTATAATTAACTTTTGCATAAAATTTATATTGCCATCTGTATAATGTAAGTGTTACATAGGATAAAAAATTATATAGATCTATTATTATACTGCTCACCTCTATTATCAGTATTTATTAAAAAGAGTTCAAATACTTAACACATATAAATAAATATTTAATATATTTATAATAAATAAATAAATAAATAAATAAATAAATAAATAAAAAAATTTTGAAACAAAATCAGGGTGAGGTCTTGCTCCTGAAAAGTATGAGCCAAACATTAGCCAACTTTAACATTAAGGAGCCAGTTGATGACAAACTTAAGCAAATTATTAAAGATAGCATGTTTGCTTTCAATTTCAAGTGTGCCTTGTGTAAGGGGTTTTTCCACTAAAAATAGGATTTTATCAAAGTTTTGGACATCTTTTTCAAACACTACATTAAATTTTCTCATGCATATTTCTAAAGATGGACCAGCATGTTACAATGTCTATTTTGTAATACAAGATATAAAATGTATGATCGCGACAGGACGACAGAAATTCCATTGTCTTGAATTGCTTTGTGCAAAAACTTCTCCCTGTTTAGAAAAACTTCTCCCTAACTTTGGCTGAGGGAGAAGTCACTTCTCCCTGTTTTAAAATCTTATTTGAGCCCTGATGAACTAACTACTTGTGCTGGCCAGATATGCTGTTTTTGTGACATTATTTGTATTAAAGATGACATGCCAGTCAGCTTCATTGTCCTCAAGACCACTACTGTTTTGTGAACTACATGTGCTGGCTAGCTATGCTGTTCTCATTCTTTAGAGAAGGAATTTATATCAGAAAATTCTTTACAGGTTTCATTTAACTATGTAGTCTTGGTCTTTATTCAAAATAAAATCACTGATGTAATTCAAGCAGATTTCTTTGCTAAAGTGAATAAATTTTGTATATTGTAATATTTTGAGTATTTTTGAAAATAGACTAACATATGTAATACACATATCAATATGGGCCAAACAATTGATCTTACTAACAAATTTACAATGAATAGTTTTTCAAATGGGGAAAAAATTAGTTATTATAATGTATTAGAAACTTTTTTGTTTTGAATGGAAAATTTAGTTAAACATACAACTTTATAAACAAGATTTTAAGACAGCTCACTAATTTTAAGGATTCTAGGATACATTTTATATTTGGTTGTATTTAGGAACATTGTCTGTTGTTTCACTACATTTTATTGTAATATATAGCAATTTTGGTCATCATAAATTGAGGCTCAAAATATGACTTTACCATATCTCCAGGTCAGACATTGGCAACAGGTTTTAATACCAATTACAAATAGATTGAAAAATGTCTGATAATTTGTTTTTTTTTAACCAGTGTGTGAATCTGTCATATTTTAAAACACATATTTGATCATTTCACTCATTTGTATGGTGGGTGAACTATTGAATTTTGCTCAGAGGATTTTTTCAATTGTTATTATTAATTATTATTAATATTACAGTAATATTGTTATTTATTTCATAGAAACTTAAAAAAAAAATACATACAAATTTCTATCATGTTGGTCTATAAAAAAAAAACAAAACAAAAATCTGGAATACTGACTGAAATACTGACAAACATTGTGAGATTAAGTCTACAGCAATAAATATGAAAAAAATGCCACGAAAATACCAAGATCTACAGCATATAGCTGAAATATACATTATGCTATACAAGAGTTAGACTGTCCAATTTTATAGAAATTTCAATAATTAGTTGGTGTGTTTGAATTGTGTTTTACACCCCAGTTAAGATTTTTTTTTTCACCCATATTGAGTCTAAAAGTTTTGCAGTGGTGAAGAAAACATGAGTTCCTAGAAAATAGAAATATCAAGCTTTTACAAACAAAACTCATTCTCTTGTCAACTGTAGGCTCTACCGGTGTAGGGTTCTAACTTTGTTGGTCAGAGGCACTGTGATCTTTTAAATTTGCTTTTCAGACTTTTTGTCTTTTGAAATGTCTCATAATTTCGATATTTAATATTTGATTGTTTGATATTACAACTGCTTAACACAAATTGAGAAGTTTTTATGAATTGTAGAAAGCAGAATCTTGGTTTGCATCAGCATTTCCAGTTGAAACTTTTTTTTTAGGTTTTTAAAATGCAGATATAAAAATATAGGATTTATAACCTGATGCCCCAGTCTATAATTTTTTTTTCAAAAAGTTCACTTTTTAATGAGGTAGCAGATAGTTATGGTGGTGTAAACAATGAATTTTTTGTACAAAGATTATTTGTTAATGCTCTTTTTTTCTTATCTCTATTTTTTCCTTTAGCTTGAACTCTGTGAGAGAATGGAATCTATATTATCAGATAATTACATAGACTGAGGTAAAAATGGCCAAACAAACAAAAAACTCATGTGCTTCCGTTTATGTCAAACGTTTATTTTTTATATTTTAAATAACGCTTAATTTTTACATAGATTTTTTGTGTTTAATATTATGAACTTATTTTGCATAACATGATTTTGCAAATATTTCATTTCCTTTGCAGAAATTTAAAAAAATGATTAGTTTCTTTACTTTATGACCAAGTGTATTATTTTTTATATATGACCATTGTTACTTGTTAAAAGATATTCTATTTATATAGTTTGAGGCAGAATTTAACTGATGATAAACACATTTTTGTTTAAAATATTTTTCTATTTTTCTTGAGCTACAACTGACATAATCGGAACCACACCACTTTTTTAGGCCTTAAATATTTTTTTTAAAAAAAGTAAAATTAAAAAAAAAAAAAAAAATAGAATTTAGAAAATTCTTCTTGCATGCACATCATCATCTAACATGCTGGAAAATATGTTTGGTTGCTGTAATTGAAATTTTGTAAATGAAGAATTTTTTTTAAAACAAATTCTCAGATTTTGTTTTAGATAAGTTACAATCCATTTTTAAGCTTAACATATCAACTTTTTTTTTGTATAATCAAAGTTTATTTTCAGCTTTCAGCTTTCATCAGTAAACTGCATAGTGTCTGTAAGTCTTTTGTGATTTGAAGAAAAGTTGACACAATATAAATTGTCATCATAGCCCCGGTAGAAATTAGGTTTTCTTTTGAAATATATGTACTTGAGGTCCATAAAAAGACATGTAGTAAACCTATTAATATATATATATACATATATATATATATATATATATATATATATATATATATATATATATATATATATATATATATCTGAAAAAAACATTGTTGCTACCATTTTAAAACCATGATATCTTTTTGTCTTAGCATTTATGTATTTGTATTGGTGTATTATCACCATAACACTGGTGCAAATGTTTTGGTAAAGAAGATTCATCTTGGAAATTAAACAGTATTTCTACATAATGTGGAAGCTGGATAACCTTTAACCTAAGGTCAAGGTTAGATGGATAACCTTGACACAAATTTAGGTTATAAGTTATTGAGAGTGCTGACAAAATTTACAATTTACTAGTTTTTTTTTTTTTTTTTTTTTTTTTTTTTACAAGAGTTAGAATTCTATTTGTATACATATAAAATGTTAACCATTTTTGGGAATCCTAAAAAAAAAATTTTCCTTTTTAGTGACATGATATTTTTTCCATGCATTCAAATGTTAGAAAAGACTTACAGAACCTATTTAGTATTCAATGTGATATTTACCTGGACTCTTATGAAGTTTTGTGTTAACTTGGACCCCCATTAAATGTTACGATTACTTGGACCCCATTAAGTGCTATTCACTTGGACCCCATTAAGTGCTATTCACTTGGACCCCATTAAGTGCTTTTTACTTGGTCTTCATTAAGTGCTCTTTACTTGGACCCCGTTAAGTGCTATTCACTTGGACCCCATTAATTGTTTAAAGTGTTAAACCCCTATTAAGTTTCTTATTTACTTTAATTTTTACTTGAACCTCTTAAGTGTTATTAGATAATTCATAATTTGAACCATATCAGGTGCTATATTTACTTGGACCCTGTTAGGTACTTTGTAATTTCTTAGAGCCTATTAAATGCTGTATTTACTGAGACCCCATTAAGTATTTTGTAATTTCTTGAACCCTATCAGTTGCTATATTTACTTGGACCTGTTAGGTACTTTGTAATTTCTTGAACCCTATCAGTTGCTATATTTACCTGGACCTGTTAGGTACTTTGTAATTTCTTAAACCCTATCAGTTGCTATATTTACTTGGACCTGTTAGGTACTTTGTAATTTCTTAAACCCTATCAGGTGCTATATTTACTTGGACCTGTTAGGTACTTTGTAATTTCTTAAACCCTATCAGGTGCTATATTTACTTGGACCTGTTAGGTACTTTGTAATTTCTTAGAGCCTATTAAGTGCTCTATTTACTTGGACCCTGTTGGTTACTTTATCATTCACTTGGACCCTATCAAGTACTTTATTTACACAGATCACACTAAGTGGTATAGCACTTGCTGTATTGTTGTCACTATTATTGCCCCTTTCTTCTGATTTTAACAGACTTGAAAAATGTAAGATTTTTTCTTCATTGATTTAAATCGCAATATATTATTGATTGTAAAAATTAATTTAAAATCATGTCAAAATAGTATGGCAAATAATCTTGTCATTGTAATCAACATTTATGTATAGGAAATGATGACTTGATGAAAGATATTAATATGGCATCATAAAATCATCATTAAAATGATTCAAACAACAACGTTTTTATCTCCAGCCAAAAACTCCGTCCAGGGAATGTAGTAATGGTATTCTCTTGAACCTATCACTGGATTTTGATAAAAATTGCCAAGATTTAGTGATATTGCTTGCCTGCTTTTGTTCTATGATTTTAAAGACCACCTGTGCTTAAATGTTCAATTTTCACATAAAATATTTTTGTCCAGACTAGTTCAATTAAACTTGTCATGGAATTTATATCATGGCCTTTTTTGGGTTCAGCGATTTTTACAGAGTTATAGCCCTTTGAAGTTTTATATTCACAATATTTTTATATATCAGGGGTCTGGAAACGGTCATATTTGCCGGACATGTCTGACAAAAAATATTTTTTTCCGATGTGAAAAATCACTTGTCGGACATTTTTAGTTAATAATAGAATTCAGTTAATTAATCGGACATATAAATAAATATGTTTGTCGGTCATTATTTTACTCGAGTATTGTTTGCTATCACCTGTCAACCGTTTTCAAAAAATACTACAGATATATTAATTAGGCTTTTGTTTATTAATCATTAGAATCCATGGTCTCAATCCGTTCCTATTGTTTCATCGTCCGAACCCTCATTAATTGTTTATTAAGTAATCACATCGATTGACAGACAGAAGCCATAAACAGCTGATTACGAGGGTTGATCCTTGAAGGCCATGGTTGTCAGACTATTATCAAAGAGGTTCCACGCAGGATGTCAAATAAGACTACAACGCATATCGTATGGTCTTTGCAAACGGTTTAGTTATAAATAAATAATTTTAAAAGTCTAAATACAATCAAAGAGGTCTAAAAATGAGGTTCAGTAAAGTTCATGTAACTTCAGAAAAACGAAAATGCAAGATTGTCAATAAACAAAGATGGCCATCAAACCTTGTGTCGACAATGCAACAGTACAAAAATCGACACTATGTGGACACATGAGCCTGACCATATGTACCTAAATAACCTCTATGTAGTAGTTAAATCCTTTTTAAAATCTATTTGATATTAAAAATTAAAATCTTTTTTAAAAAAATCTTCAATAACAACATCGGTGGTATGTTTTTTGTTTTCTTTTTTTTTTGCTTTACACAGCATCCATGATACGGTTGCTCTGAAAAAATGTCCGACACCCCAGTCAAAGTTTTCATGAGCCCTGATATATATATATATATATATATATATATATATATATATATATATATATATATATATATATATATATATATATACTGTCAGCCTGTTTGGATTTAATATTTTAAGAGAGTAATGACTAAGTATAAATATCAATATTTTTGGACAGTTTTCTTTATCTCTTAATAGTTGTATGAAACCTTGGTTGAAATGTCCATGTAACTGATTGGGTTCATTAATTTTTCAGATACACATTGAAATATTCAAGACAAAAGAAATATGCTGATAAATTTTTAAAAATTCACTGCCTTCATCTGGTGAAGGAGGCATTACTTTTATCAAAAGCCTTGTTTGCTATTTTGCAAGACTTTTTCAGACAAAAGTATAAAATTCATAAATTTTCTTTTGAAATATTAGATTCCATATGATGGATTGTCACAAAGTTTCCAATGACTGCCTGTATTAAGATGCTTAGTAGTTTAATTAATAGAGTGGTAGATTATGGTCTTAATCCTGAGGGGGTGAAACCTAATACTTCAATAAAAAGGTCGCTGTCCATTATGTCCATCTTAAAAGTTCTTTTAGTTATTTAGATAAGACCATGTTCTGTAAATCTATTTACCATACTTTTAAATTCCTACATTAACATCCTACATTGATCTGGTGATATTTTGACATGATTACTAAACTAACTGTCTTAATGGATGCCTTTATACCCAGTACCCATCCAGAATCGAGAGTTTTGTAATCAATTATCTCCATATTGGTTTACAGTGTGTTTTGTAGTTCTTCTTACATATCTCATAGTGTGTGTTTGTGCTGTTTGTCATCCACTTTCAGTACTCTCAGTACTTTGATTCCTTTCATTCTTAGTCACATACATTTCCTAAGATACTGGCTGATTTCTATTTTTTATTTATTTTTTTGGAATACATTTTACTTAGAATTTACAAAGTAAGGATAAGGAAAGTGTAGAATTATCAGATACGTTAAGTTTTATACCAAGGATAGAGGAGGCTAGCAGCCATAAAGAAGAGGTATGTATGTATATTCTACATGCATGTATGTTATAACTTTACTTATCCCAGCTTTTATATACATGTATACACATATGCTGCATTTCCCCCTTTTCCATATTTCCTGGTTGTAAGTCTTTGCACATTCTGTGGCATAATCAGACTTTTTAGAGGCCCCATCTAGCTTGTACAAAACTTCTCAAAAAGAGTAAGTTTCCAGTCCAATTTGAATCTCAAATGCTTGGAAAAAAGCTCACTAAAGTTTTTATCTCACCTTAGCACAAAGTGCTCAAGTGAGCTATTGTGATCGGTCATTGTCAGCCGTACGTTGTCTGTCAACACTCTCGCAATTTTTATGCAATCTTAATTAAACTTGCTCAGATTGATCCTCTTGACAAAAGCTAGCTCAAGTTCGCATATAGGCCATGTTGGGTCAATAAGTAGGTCACTAGGACAAATTAAAGAAAACCTTTTTTAACACTCCTGAGGCCCCAATTTGAGTGCAATCTTCATCAAACATTGTCAGATTGATCCTCTTTACAAAAGCTAACTCAAGTTTGTATATGAGCCATGTTGGGTCAATAAGAAGATCACTAGGTTAAATTCCAGAAAAACCTTTTTAACACTCCTGAGGCCCCAATTTGAATGCAATCTTCATCAAACATTGTCAGAATGATCCTCTTTACAAAACTAGCTCAAGTTCATATATTGGCCATGTTGGGTCAATAAGTAGGTCACTAGGTTAAATTCCAGAAAAACCTTGTTAACACTCCAGAGGCACCAATTTTAGTCCAATCTTTATTTAACGTAGTTAGAATTGATCCTCTTGACAAAAGCTAGCTGAAGTTTGTATATGAGCCATGTTGGGTCAATAAGTAGGTCACTTTGTTCATATTATATAAAAACCTTGTTAACACATCTGAGGGCTCAATTTAAGTCCAGTCTTCATCAAACTTGCTGAGATTGATCCTCCTGACAAAAGCTAGCTCAAGTTTGTATATGGGCCATGTTGGGTCAATAAGTAGGTCACTAGTTGGAAATATAGGAAAAATCTCTTTTAAAAATAGAAGCTCCAGTTTGCCAAAATCAAGCTGAGTGTACATTATTTTCAGGTGAGCGTCCAGGGCCTCCATGGCCCTCTTGTTCTGAAATTTGGCTGTCCTAAAAAATTCAATTCAAGGTTTGGGAATAAAGAAAAAATTTCAAAGAATTTTCTTTATTAGTGTTTGGAAGTAATTATGTAAAGGTGAGCCAAATTCAGGCTGGATATCTACAGAAGAAGGAATTGGCCAGAAAACCCCAAGCTTGCTTCAAATACATATTATAAGAAAGGGGAGAAAAAAATTAGCTGAAAAGAGTGGATTGAGTAAGGGTGTCTTATGACCTGGTCAGGATTCTTTAATTGAGGCAGTCATTTCTGGTGTTGCAAGAAAATTCCTGGAGAAAACCATGAAAATGTGATACGAGGGCTGACAAACTTTCTACGACTAGAATCTTCCTGAATAGGACTCAAAACATGAGCTTTGTCCATTAAACAAGTTTAGAATTGGTTCTAAATTTGATAAAACATCTAAATTTCAATTTGGAAAGTTTTGTGCAAGTTGGACTAAAGATTTACATTGACAGTTTAATCTCTATATAAAAAACATCAGAGAGAATTTGAAGTAATATTCAATCTACATACTTCTACACTTATAAATGTCTGGAATCATGTAGCCAGGTGGTTTATGACACAGACTCTTGATTCAAGGGTTGTGGGTTTGTGCCCAAGTCAGATTGTGAAGCAAGTCTTTGAATAGGGCAATCTTATTTACATTGATTGAGTTCATGTAGCTGATTTACACGTGTGAGTAGAAACCAGTGGAATTTCTTGGTGTTTACCCTGAAGTTGACTTGCTTCTGGTCAAACGAGAAGTCTTATACTTTTCACATCTTCACATTATTGAAGACTTGTTCAGCTCCAACCTGATGAGCCTATATATAGGCTATACTATTAACATTTTTATTTATATAGCAAACTTGCTGTACTATAAACAAAGATTTATGCATACATATTTGGTATATTAATGTTCTTAAAGACTGGTTTCCATTATAGAAAGATGTCTTGTATATAGAGGTTATATTGTACAATATATCATATCAGGAATGCAGAATGATAGATTCCCTGCTACCTTGTTTTTGGTTGCTTGAAATATTCTTGAAATGTTGAAATCTTTTTAAACAAGGTGATATACATTTCAATTAGCAACTGACAAGGTCATCTATTGGTGATGTTAAGTTAGATGACCTATATAAACCCCGAGAAAGATGTAGATATTGTAAGGTGCCCTAGGTACCCCAAAGTTTGTCTACATATCGGTGCAATGTACTATATTAAGAAAAATAATTTAAAATCTAGCTTGCATAATATATGATGAAAAGGAAGAAAGAAAAAAAAGGAAAAAGAAAGAAAAAAAAAAAAAAACAACAACTTTTCTTCTTTTCAATGCAGCTTTCTTCCACAGAATTTTGATTTGATACCTGGCCCCACCAGGTAGGAGGAACATTTGGGTTACAATACAACTTCTGTAGCAAAAATTAGTTAGAGCAATATGTCATAGGGTGTTTACTGGGACAAAATTGTATAAAATGGCAGACACAAATTGTCTTAAACAAGCTGTGAATACCATTTTAAAAATGTCACTAATGGTGCAAATTAAAATCACAGTCGCTTTTTTTTTTTTTTTTTTTTTTTTTTTTTTTTTTTTTGGGGGGGGGGGGGGGGGGGGGGGGGAATGGGGTTCTGAGACACCTTACCATATCTACTCCTTTACCATGTTATCTTCACTGTAAAAAATTCCATTAGTCTAGCGGTAAGACCATCTGTAGTAGAAAGGTAAGTCATAATACTCAGTACTCTGTCTTTTTATGTTTTATTTCTAATATATTACTTGGTTCAAGTATAAGACATGGCTTATAAAGCTAATGCTAATTACTTCTCATTTTACAGGTATAAATACCTGCAACTTCATAATTACACCCAATGTGGTTTCATTGAATGTGCAAACATATCCCAAATTGATCACTTAGTTTCTAAATTATACAGAAAAATTTTATGATGACTTTATTTTCGCACATAAATAGTTGAGATAAAAAATATAAATTTATTTATATCAATTATGAGAAATCTGTGTCCAAAAAACTGCCATTTTCATTTCTTGGTGAATAAGTTACATTTTATTTGAAGCTGAAAAACATATAATATATATATTTGTTTATGGCACCTTATGGATAATGGATAGAGAAATCAGAGTATCTGAGAAAACCACAAACTTCTGCAAGCAAACTGACAAACTTTCTTACAATAGAATATTTAAACAGACAGGGGGGGGGGGGGGGGGGGGGGGGGGGGGGGAGAGACACTGTCATTTATAAGCTGGCACTTTAGAAAATTTGGCCACCAAGGCCCCCTAGAATTGAACAAAACAAAATTAACTCAAGATAATAATGTATAAACGATTAGTAAAGTCTGCCCAAAAGTCTTGTGTTACAAGTCCAGTTCTTCAACTTTTGTAAGTTTGTAAGGCCTCTGTTGTCATCTGAAGCTGACACTGATCCCTCATTATCTAAGTTTGAATCACACACAGGCATATCAGTGTGTGAGAAAGCTTGTCAATTTGTTTGCTGAAGTTTATTGGTTTTCTTTGCATACTCTGGATTCCTCTTCCATCCCCAAATTAACTGCCTGGTATACGTAATAAACTTTTGATGTAAAACACCAATCCACCACTCCACTCCTCTCAGCTTATGTATAATTTTGCCAACCTCCCACAACTTTATTAAGCTGTCTGTGGAAAAATGATGCTAAGGTAAACACTAAACTTTGCCCACCAGGGCCACAACCAACACCCCCCTTACCCCCAACCTCCCCCCCCCCCCTCCCCAACAACAAAGCACTCAAAACATTGGAAATACAACTGACGGCCATAGCTATAACAGCTTATATGGCAGATGTAATAGATAATTCTTCAAGCAGGATTTTGTTGTTTTATCTTCTTTATATCCAGATTTCACTCTGCTTACTTGTAATTGTGTTACCATGCTAACACACAAAAATCACTAGTTGTCAGCTTGAAAAATATTTTGATATATGAGCTTAAAATTTTGTTCAATACATGTATGAAAATGTAGGAAAACCATGACGTGTGTGTGTGTGTGTGTGTGTGTGTGTGCGTGCGCGAGAGAGAGAGACGCAAGGATGATACTACTGATCTGTTTACAAATATAATTGTTATACCCGGGTGTAGATTTGCCATGGACAATTGATCATGTCCATGGAAAATCCATGGATTTCCATGGAAAGCCATGGCATTTTAGTGGAAAGTGTGTACATGTCCACAGAAAGTGTGTACATGTCCACATCAAATCACAAATTGTCCACGTACATGTTGTGGCATTTCTGTGGAAAGTGTGTACAGTTCGTACGTGGATTTTCCATGGCAAAGAAATAGAACTTAGAAAAATTTACACTCCAGATTAACATATACAGTGTAAAAAAAAATCTGAGTTTTAAAACATGGAAAAAATTGCAAAAATACAAAAAAAATATATAAATACACCTAAATATACAAATATACCATTCAAAAGGATTTTTTTTCAACAAAGAATCCAAATCTGTTCATAAAAATAGTATTTTCAAAAGTATAATATACCAAACGAGTAGCACCTGCAGTTCGATGATTCAAGGCATGCAGCAAATATAAAAAGAATTGTTATGCAGCAATATCAACTGACACTTATCAAAAGGGTAAGTATTAAATACTAGTAACTTTGTAAATACACGCACTTATTGATTTGTGTGTTAATTTCCTTTACATTATTCATTAGTGATGTGTACATATAATGTTATGAAAGTTATTTTAAAAATCAATACATTGTTTCAAAATATTAGCAGAATAAAGCAAAATACTATTTTAATTTAATGGAATAACTTCACTTGCAAATGGTACAAGTGGATTAGAGAGCTGTTATCTAGTTGGTTTATGTTACAATATTGTTGCTTGGTTTTTGTTAAATCATAATAATAAAAAAGTTTAAATACTGTTAAAAATAGATCCTTTCAATTTCAATAGATATTTTAAGTTTTTAAGGAAAATGGTTTCTTTCTTTGATTAATTAAAATCATTTTGTGACATAAATACAGGGGGTGCATATACCTTACTGGACACCTGGACTCGCTTCCTGGTTGAAGTTCATTTGTTTAACTGGTAATCTAATTTTCAAAGTTTTTACTTTGCTTTTGGGATTGTGATTTTGACATAGACTGGTATATTAGTGTTTGATTCATGTATGTTAAAAACTTAACTATAAATATCTTCTTTTAGGTATTTCCATCTTTATTAAGATTTGACCCCAGGACAATGGTTTATGATACTAATTAAATTCCAGCATCTACTGTTTCAACAAACAAAGCATCTGCAAGTCATGTTCATACAATAAGAAGAATAAAATGATAGCTTTGTAATGTTACAGTCCTGAGATGCACAAAAGTAAGTCTTAACTGTAGTGCAAAAACTTATTTTAAACTATATATATTTTCACTACAACCTTTTTCAAGGATTTTAGCCACATTGCATGTGATTTTACAATTTATTCAGTTATTTGGAGATGACCTCCTGTTTAATATCAGTCTGTGCTCAAAATCTTATTTCAAAAGTCTGCCATTGTAAAATTTTGAATTTCACTTCAAGCTGAAAATTTTCTATGTTCAAAAACTCCTACTTTTTTTATCTTCATAAGGCATGACCTCTTAAGTGTAGCTACAATCCTTGAAAATGTGGTTTAAGTTACAATGAATGTTTTAGTCTCTTTCAATATTATTGGGAAACACAGCTGCATATGAACAATTTTTCACATCCACTATCATCAATGGTTCTTTTAAATGTTCAGCTGGTACCACATCATCACACTCTTTCCTGAAACAAAAATAGACATTGTTTAAAATACTTATTTAACTTTGAATGTAACAAGGCAAAAAATCTAATCATTTCATAAAGCTGATATTTATTTATGCAATTGTGTTACTTTCCCCAATTTACTGTGGAAAGCATTATATGATTGTTTATAAAATAAAAGTTTACTGTAATGATTCTTACAAAAAGGAAAAAACAAACTTTGATTATAAGTAAGATATAACAACTGTAGGATAAGGATAGAAATAAATAATGTTATTGAATGGGTTGGATTAATCATGTTTTACAACCTAGTGAAGATTCTTTCACTTATATGGAGTTTGTCAGTTCTGGGATGGTGGAGGAAATGAGAGTTCCCACACTAGAATCTACCTGAGCAGGGTTTAACCTAGGTGATGAGAGGCACTATGATCTATTATGCTCTTTTCAACCACTCAGCCACTGAGGTCTTAAAGAAAAGTATTTATGAGGAATTTATTAACACCATAATACTTTACAACTTGCAATCTTGCTACCCTTGTGTTTTTGTCAAATATACAAAGTAACTGCAATTTTTTTGTGATATATATACCTTTTGAAAGTTATTTTCTGTAGATGAGGGACTCTTTGAGGGAAAATAAATCCATCAGAGTAAAATAATCTACCAACTGCAAAAGTTCTTTTAGAGTTTGACTTCGACATGATATAATGTGAGACCTCTATTCCAACTGCTGTATCATTGTCTAGATGTCTCTCTAACTGAATGGTGTATGAATTTTCTTTTTTCACTTTGCTGCATATAATGCTATACATAAGGTAACCATTTCTTGCAATTTTTGATACACAAATAAAATCATTTTCAGACTCTGACTCATTTATGGTTTTCAGATTATGCTTCATTCTCAAGGAAAATATTAATGGTAAAGATGACTGTTGTATTATGATACATTGGTAAGCCTCCAATCCAGATACATGTTTTGATGCCATCATTTTCATAACACATGTTTTTAATTCACTTTCAGGTAATGCTTTAACATTGCATTCAATATGCTTTTGAGCTTGCAAGGACCAATAAATCTGCTTGCATACATTTCCTGTTCCATGAATGGACTTCTTAATTTCACCATTGAAAGATTCAAACGAGAAGCAGGACCAGGCCCATAATGGGCCCCATAGTTCAACACATTGCAGCATGTGGGTCAGATTGTGAACATTTAGACTCATAAATCGTTTGCCATACAGTTTTTCAAAATTGCTTACAAACTTTGTTAAAAGAAGACGAGCTCTTCTTATATCATTAGAAGTAATGCCTTCCTGAAGAAGTACATAGATAGCCTCAACCAGACAACTAAAATGTATGACATAAATATCAGGAAGTCTATCTTTTAGACAAGGTAGGGAGTAAAATAATAACCAGTTTCTGTGTTCAGATGCTTTCCAGTTTGAAAATGTACTTTTTAAAACTCTAGGTTTTCTATGTATGGTATAAGGTGGTTTAATGTTTTTTAATATTTTGTCCACTTCATCAACTTTTGTAGTAATGTTAAATGTCTCAGAAGAATATGACTTGTCAAACCATAATTCTAATAATTTTTTACAAACGCCTAGGAGTGTTCCATGCATATAATCAATAACTACACTATTTGTAACAGAAAAATATGACAAATACCACAATACACTTTCACCAAGAAATCCTTCTGTTCTTTTTCCACTTTGTCTTGCAATTTGAGCACAATTTCTAGCAGATTCATCACTGCGGGCTGGTGTTGGCTGTTCTCTATTTATATATGACCTGCAAGTGCCCTTGCCACTTTTTACCACCTCCCCAGGTTCTAGACAATAAAGACATCCATATAATCCATTATGATGTGTCATCATCAAGACATATGCCCGAGCTTGTAGATCCATAGTAGCTATTATCAGTCTAGCCCTAACAATCTCTTTCTCATTTGAACAACTATTTTTAATTTGAATTCCATTATGGTACAGTTTCATTAAATCAACCACAAGAGGTTTCAAAAACATGTTCATGTTTGGCTTACCAACTCCCTGCCATATTCCCCATAATATCATATTTTTTCGTTGAAACCGTGATTTTGGTGGAATTTCATTAATTAAAACATACACTGGCCAAAGAGATACAGATGAACTTTTGAACAATGGTATGCCATCAATAAAAAGTGATAAAGTTATATTAGAGTTACTGTGTAGAAAACCTCCAGGTTTTAACATTTTTTTGTACTCCTCTCCTCCCCTTACATCAGAAATATGTTCTGGAACAGACATTCTTTGTTCTGTAATTGATTCCCAAACACCATCTCTTTCTAAAATTTCAGTAAGTTGAATGTTCAAATTTCCGGTCATGAAATAATTTTTTGAATTAATCTTTGTTTTTGAACCTGTGCAACCTGGGGTTTTACAATCTTCATTATCATCATCATAGAGCATTTTGCAATTTTCACAATACAAATGATACTGTATGTATTCAGGATTAAAACCACACGATTCCTTGACATTATTTATGTTAGTCTCTCCAATGTTTTTTTCAGGTAGGTGTAGCTGGATTATGTCAAGTAAGTCTTTAAACGCAGCGTCTGATAAATTGTGACGAGTTACATATGCACTGATTGCACAAAGATGTTCAGATCTTGTAATTCTACTTTTATACAAGGTGTTACTGGGTGGAATGACATAGAGTGGAGGATCCTTACTAACATCATTACTTAGTGTTGATTTATGCTCGAATGATGCATCTTCATCAGAAGAGGAAGAAGCATCAGACTCACTTTCTGATATTAAATAATTGATGTCATCTTCACTGTTTTCATCATCATCAGTGGGCAAATTAATTTGTACATCACAATTACTATCTGTATCATGATCAGACACATACATATCTGTTAGACTTTCATCTGATAAACCAGGTGTAGTTTCCAAACTCTTATTCCTGCAATCAGAAAGTTTAAAATTTGAAAATACATGTACCTCAATCAAATACACATCACAACTTGGCCTGTCAGTAGGCAAAACCAAATTAATTTTTAGTTTTACAGATTTTATTTAGGAAAAAAAAGAGATAAGAGAGGTATTAAATATTACATATATTCTTTTTAAACACATTTTCTTCAGATGAACAAAAATTGAACCTGGGGAGCATGTAAAAAAAATGCAAAAAAAAAAAAAAAAAAAGATAATTATTGCAGGAAAAGGCCAAAATTTAAAAAAATTATTGATTAAAGCAAACAATATGCTGTTCAGGCAACCTTCCAACCAATATAGCAAATAATAAACCATGAACTGTTTAATAGTAAAACAGTGGACAAATGTTGTCCTGGTATTGTCATATTTACACTGAATGCAGCTGAAGAAAAATTAATGTGGGATTTTACTGGAAATATTAGACGGTCGAAAAAAGGATTTGAGGCAAGCAGGTCTGACAAACTACAGATTGTGTCATGGCATTACTCTTTAATACAACTAAAATGTTAACAAATTCCTCATTCATTGACTTATTCAAATGTAATTATAATATAGATAATTGCATTTTCTGCTCATTAAAGAAAAATGTAATTTTTTGAGACTTATCAAAAAATCTGAAAATGTCTAAACATAAAAATTAATTAGTATACCCTGTTTCTGTTCTTATTCTCCATTGTGTTGTTTTTGGGACTGAAATATTACTGTCATATTCATACACTTTGTATCTCTTAGTTGGAATCCCAGCTAAAAAAATTGAAATAAATATAGTAGAATAAGTATGCAATAGATGCAAGCAATTTAATTGTTGGATTCCAATTATCTGTGTCAAGGTCATCAATGCTCTTAATCTTATATATATATACATGTACCTTTTGAAATTGCATATTAATTGATAGCTTCTACTCTGTGTGTGTGTGTGTGTGTGTGTGTGATTAATTTTACCTGTTTGTTAAGATATAATTTAGAAGATGGCTATTATTGTCTACTCAAATCAATATGTGTGTGTGTGTGTGTGTGTGTGAATATATATTGAATTGTATATTTTAATCTTCAATGTATATATATTCCTATATCACTGTTAAGATAAATGTTTACATCATTAATTTATGATTTTATTTGGATGTCTATTTTTTTAAATTTTACAAGTATATTTTAAAATAATAAAATAGAATTTAAAAATTGAATAAGTGTTATGACTTATAACTTAGAATTTTAGTTACTGAATTTTTTAAGATTACATATTAAACTGATCAGAACAAATGTATATAGATCTTTTCAGTTTCTTTATTTTAAGATGTATTTTGAAAAGTTAAACCAATTTTTAGATATATGTGTGCATATATATTTCAGAATCTATTTACCTATTTATATTAAATCTATATTGTCAAGATCATTACAAATGATGACTTTATGTTACCCATAGAAGTCAGACTAAATACATACAAGTATGCATTTATTATAGACAAGTCAAAAATGGCCTTCTATCCTAGGCAATTAATGTGCACATATTTATTTGACATTTGTGCTGATGTATTTAATTCTAGCTTTTGGAAATATATATTTTAAACAGATGCAAGTTTTTAAATATATAATTTTATATTTGGTTTTTTACTGCCAACCTATCAAGCACCTAAAGTCACATGATGTTTTAAGTTTAAATCTAATTTTACAATTGGTTTTAAACTACAGGCTTACTTTTAGTTTACACTGTGATATTTGAACACAGGAATTAATTACCAAAGATATTTTTATAAAAGTAAAGGATCAGTACAATACAAAAATAATGTCATGTTGCTCAAGGCAAATTGACAGTATGTGTGTATATACTAGTATTCAAAGCATGTCAATAAATGACTGCTATCCCATGCCAATTTAATTGTTTATATTTATATGAATTTGCTCTGATATATTTTATTAATGGTATTTAAAATCTAAATATTAAATGAATGTGAGTATATTATATTCTTAATCAACACACACACACACACACACACACACACACACAATCTTAAATATTAAATGTGTGTGTGTTCTTAAACATAAATACAACTCTGTGTGTGTGTGTGTGTGTGTGTGTGTGTGTGTGTGTTCTTAATTAACATATATACAACTTTCATTTCAATTTGGTTACTTTGAGAGAGAGAGAGAGAGAGGAGAGAGGAGAGAGAGAGAGAGAGATATTAATCTTGAAAAAATATATATAAAATGAAAAATTTAAAGTTTTGAATAATATAACTACAGACCCAACATGTAATGTTTTCAGGTTATGTGGTGTGGGACATCAGAGAGAGAGAGAGAGAGAATATCAATTAGAAAAACAAATAACATTGTAAGTTTAAATATAGTTTTAAACTGCTGATGTAAACCTTACACTGAGATATTTGAAAAAAAATTAAAAAGATAAAATTTTTATAAAGTTTACAGATCAGGACAAAAAAATGTTGTGCTACCCAAGGAAAATTGACTGTACTATACTTCTTTAAAGCATGCCAAAAAAAATCCTGTGCAAAGGTGTATATATATATATATATATATATATCTATATACCTTAACACAGACTACTCTACATACTGTATATATATATATATATATATATATATATATATATATATATATATATATATATATTATATATTTAGTATGTAGAGAAGTCTGTGTTAAGGTGTATATATATAATAAAATACCAAAATATTTGTTTCTTTAAAATGTCATTAATAGTAAAACATGTATCACAGTTGTTCATTAGTTTGAAATTTGTTTTAAAACTAAGGTTTGTTCCCTCATGCAAAGCATTCCTTAGCTGGATTTGGATTTATATAATTTTGAAACTTTAGATTCATTATTTTCAACTGTTTGGCTTATGTTTTTTATCTGTCAAAGTTTTCGGTCTTAGTGTCACTGATGAGGAATGAATTTCCGAAATGTGCACATCTGGCACATCAAATTTGAACTGGTATTTGTTTTATGTATTTACATAGATAAATGATCAATTTATCAATTTTTTTGATGTTCATATATATAAATTATATATATAATGTCTGTGTTTAGGTATTTTAAGTGTAATTTTATCATTTTAGAATTTTTAATTTTGATTTGGTCTATAGTGTGTGTGTGTGTGTGTGTGTGTGTGTGTGTGTGTGCAATAATAATTTTTAACTGACCTAACATGTACTTTTCTTGATTATCTGAGAGAGAGAGAGAGAGAGAGAGAGAGAGAGAGAGAGAGAGAATATTAATCTTGAAAAAAAAATATATAAAATGAAAAATTTGAAGTTTTGAATAATATAACTACAGACCCAACATGTAATGTTTTCAGGTTATGTGGTGCGGGATATCAGAGAGAGAGAGAGAGAGAATATCAATTAGAAAAACAAATAACATTGTAAGATTAAATATAGTTTTAAACTGCTGATGTAAACCTTACACTGAGATATTTAAAAAAAAAATAAAAGATAAATTTTTTTATAAAGTTTACAGATCAGGACAAAAAATGTTGTGCTACCCAAGGAAAATTGACTGTATATACTCTTCAAAGCATGCCAAAAAATCCTGTGTAAAGATATATATATATATATATATATAATATATATATATATATATATACCTTAACACAGACATATAATATATATATATCTATTATATATATATATATATATCTATATATATATCTATATATATATATATATAATGTATGTAGAGTAGTCTGTGTTAAGGTTGTATATATATATAATAAAATACAAAATATTTGTTTCTTTAAAATGTCATTAATAGTAAAACATGTATCACAGTTGTTCATCAGTTTGAAATTTATTTAAAACTAAGGTTTGTTCCCTCATGCAAAGCATTCCTTAGCTGGATTTGGATTTATATAATTTTGGAACTTTAGATTCATTATTTGCAACTGTTTGGCTTATGTTTTTTATCTATCAAACTTTTCGGTCTTAGTTTCACTGATGAGGAATGAATTTCCGAAATGTGCCACATCTGGTACATCAATATTGAACTGGTATTTGTTTTATATATTTACATAGTTAAATGATCAATTTATCAATTTTTTTGATGTTTATATATATAAATTATATATATATAATGTCTGTGTTTAGGTATTTTAAGTGTAATTTTATCATTTTAGAATTTTTAATTTTGATTTGGTCTATAGTGTGTGTGTGTGTGTGTTTGTGTGTGTGTGCAATAAACATTATATTAAACTTTTACAGGAAATGATTTACTACCCTTACTACAAAAAGAGGAAGGGGACAAAAAATTGATCTTGATCACAAATAGCAAATAAAAAGTTAAAGTTGTCAATATTTTTTTTATAATTTTTAACTGACCTAACATGTACTTTTCTTGATTATCTGAGAGAGAGAGAGAGAGGAGAGAGAGAGAGAGAGAGAGAGAGAGAATATTAATCTGGAATAGCAATACAGATATAACACTACAAGTTTAAATCTAATTTTGAAATTGGTCTTAAACTACAGATTAAAACCTCATATTGAAATACTAGGGTTTTTTTTTTTTTTTTTTTTTTTTTTTTTTTTTAAAAGAAATTAATTACCTAAGATTTTTTTTTCAAAAAGGTAATGGATCAGGACCAAAAAAAGTAATGGCTTTTTACCCAAGGAAAATTATTATGTATATATTTATTCAAATTATGTAAAAAAAAATTCCATGCCAATGGATGTGTTTATATTTATTTTGAATTTGCTCTTATTTTAATTAAAGATATTTAATGTATAATTTTTTTAATGATCGAGTATTTTATTTTCTAAATCAATGGTTATACATACATAATTGCATAAATCTTTCTTTAAATATATATATATATTTGTTACATAACTGTGTTTAGATCTTTAAAAGTGTAATTTCATTATTTCATAATTTTATTTTGATGTGGACTAGTGTGTGTGTGTGTTGTGTGTGTGTGTGTGGTGTGTGTATGTGTGTTTAATACTATATAAAACTTCTGAATAGGATTGCAGGAATGATTACTCTACCAACTACAAAGAAAAGAGGAAGGGGACAAACCATCGATCTTGAATACAAAAAGCAAATAAAAAAAAGTTAAAGTTGTAAAAACATTTCTTTTATAATTTTAACTGACGTAATATGTACTCTTCCTGATTAACTGGGATATTTGAGAGAGAGAGAGAGAGAGAGAGAGAGAGAGAGAGAGAGAGAGAGAGAGCAATACATTAATCTGGAATAGAAAAAGAAATATAACATTAAGTTTAAATCTAATTTTGAAGTTGGTTTAAACAGTCGAGTTGAACATAAAATTGAGACATTTGAAAAAAAGGAAGTTATCTAAATTTTTTATCATAGAGGTTATTCTGATACAAAACTTATAACGAAAAAAACTTCATATCCATGGTAAGCAAGTTATAAAAGTTCACAGGGCAACACAAATACCTTCAACTCCATGCGTGTTTTCAATATGATTCTTTAGTGTCTGTTTTCGGCTTAAAATTTTTCTGCAATTTTCAAAAGGACACGTCCATGTCTTCTCATCTATCTGACAATTCAAAATGTTTTCTTCTTCCATATTTACATAGTATGTGAAAAATACTGAAAATAAAGTTTTAAAATGCATTTCACAAAACATTGCCATCATTATTTACTAGATCTGTATATGCAGACGTTTGTCATTTCATCTAATCAATAACGGTATTTTCGTTTTCGTTTTCTTTTGTTATTTTAACACACTAACATGAATTAATTGCTTTATTTATTTTACCAATGTCTAATCATTTTCTCCATTTCATATTTTCATTGTACAGTAAGTCCGATCGGTTGATTTACATAGCCATGTTTATCTTTAAATATGACGTTGACCTATTTCAAAGACGGCGAGTATCGTTGTTTACAAAAATAAACATTAGCAATTTTAGTGAATACAAACTGATTGTACATATAAACTAAACAAGTAAATTTTAATATTCATAAATCATTATTGCTTGTTTGTTTACCTTTTGGTTTGTACATCCAAATCCTTGTAAATATCGATTTCTTGGGAACCATGAAATGACGGCGATTACAAATGGCGGTATCAAGTCATTTCGGCACCACTGTAAAAAGTCATTTCGGCACCAATTTTAAGTCATTTCGGCACCAATTTTAAGTCAATTGGGCAGCGACTTCGATTTAATTCGGCACCAGAAAAAAAAGATTAAATTTGGCACCAGAAAAATATGTATGTTTTTCAAAAAAATATTGACTTGGTGCCGAATTGACTAGAATTCCAAATGGCGCGGTATGGAGCAATGCATTTGGATAACATGCAAATAATTATGAATATATTGACGAATTATTTTAAGTTTTGACGAGTTATGAAGAAGGAACGCTAATAAATAATAAATTTGTTAAACACGTATTTGATTTAAATTTTAATTTATGAATTTTAACGTAGAATTTCAGAAAATCTCGATCTCGCGAGATTCGACTGACCGAGAAGTTTGTAGCCCGCCAATTTTCGTCGGTCTCTTTCCTTTCGTCCGCTGCCGCGTCCATTTTTGAAAATCTCTCGAGTCAATAATATACGTATACGATAGAAAATGTATATGTTAATGGTGTGGGTTAATGATGATCCAGTAACAGGAAACATTCAAAAATTATCAACAATTGTGGATCCACGGAAGCCTTTTGAAGACTATAAAGAAGGGGATAAAGTAAAAGCAAAGTGTCAAGGATTCGGTCAGGTAGAAGGGGTCATTGGCAAAATAGTCTATGGTAAGTATTTATTTTGCAGCTGCATTTGTATTTCAGAGTGTAATTAGATGCAATGAACATTGAAAATCAAACAATCTTTTAAATATGTAAACTAAATAAATATTAAATGTTAATTTTTCAAAGAAAAATGAAATTTGAAAACACTTCACTTCAATGTTGGAGTCATACTACGCCATTTTGGCACCGTTCCATGATGTTTATTCTATGTAACGTTGTTTATAAAATCGTTTGAAATGTGTTCCTTTTTTCAAAATCGGACGTTTTTTAAGAATTATTTGTTGAAACAAGAATTTAGATTTTGAAATGTGTTTAATGTTTATAATTTTTTTACAATTGAAAGAGCGAAATATTTTACAAATACATATTCACCAAAACAATATTTTATTGATTCCATGTTGGATCGATTTTATTATTGTCTTTAAATTGAAAAAACAAAAATAATCAATATTTTGAATAAATTTGAAAATGCAAATGGTCACTCAAAGGAAACAATAGGATTATTTTATTTTATTTTTTTTATTATTAGTATTATTTTATCTTAACTTTATTTTTATTCTATTTATTTATTTTTTGCTAGATCTACTGTGTGATAATTTTTTAAAATTTCTTTTCCAATGCTTTTAAAATTTAAAGTACTGAACTTTACAGTTTCATAAAAAGCTAAAAATTTACTCTTCAAAAACATATTTCTATTGATACATCTTGTATTTTGTTCCTTTTGTATGTTTTACAAGTATGCCACTTTCAATTAACTTAATAAATAAAATAGATAAATTTGTCATAGATGAAAATTGTCGAAGAATTATATACAGAATTGATTTTTAATTTGAAAAAGTTTTGACTTTATTTATTCATTTATTTATTTTGAATGTGCTTAATAACAAACATAGTATGACAAATCATCTTAATAATATCAACTTGTGAATATAAGTTTATATTCTGAATGTAAGGTGCAAATTAATAATTATTTACCTTTTCTTCAATTTTAATTGTTTTGTGTAAAAAAAAAACAGTTACAACATCAATTATAAATAGCAGTTGATATACTTAATCTTTTCCATGAATTTGTCAATATTTTTAAACTTGGTCAGTTAACATTTGATGTATGTTGTTTTATTTTTATTATTATTTTTTTTTTTGTTTTCTGCTAGTTACATGGCATTTTTTAAATTTTTAGTCTCCTCATGACTTTGAAATTTTAAGTACTGAATTTTACAGTTTCATAAAAAATTTACTCTCCAAAAACATATTTTAATACATCTTGTATTTTGAGTGTTCATGTATGGTTTTAAAGTATTCCACATTCAATTTACAATAAATAAAATATAAATTTGTCAATAAATGAAAATTGTCCAAGGTTTCTATAAAGACTTGCTTTTATTTTCTTTCAAAAGTTTTAACTTTTTATCTATTTATTTATTTTGAATCTGTTTCACATACATAGTATTGCAAAACATCTTAATAATGTAAATGTGACTATTTTTGAGGCAGTTTATATTCTGAATGTAAGATGCAAATTAATGTTTACATTTTCTTTGATTTTGATTGTTTTGTGAATAAATTACAACAACAATAATTAAAAGCAGTTAATATACTAAAGCATTTCCCTGATTTTTTCAAGTTTTTAAACTTGGTCAGTTTATCTACATTATCCTCTGAGTTTGACATTTGACAGAATCTGCACACAACTTTTAAAAATTTGCAAAAATGCAAATGATTAACCAAAGGGAACAAGAGGGGACTAATGCACTAATCTCATTGCCTTAAAAGTATTTTCAAAGTGGTTATTTAGATGTTTTCAATATACATGATGTGCAAATATGGATCTCTATGTTAAAAAAAGAATGTTTTTGCTTTTTTTTCTATGTATTTATAATTTCTTTTTAACAATTGTGACATTTTTTGCCCTTAAGATTTCGAAATTTTAAGTACTGAATTTTACAGTTTCATAAAAATATAAATGAAAAAAATACTGACAAA
>JARBDR010000230.1:0-51380 GCA_029721355.1 Tegillarca granosa | reverse complement strand
TAGTTCTTAGATGCAGGAGTAGCTCTGGGCATCGCTGTAATTAATTGCCATTAAAAAAAAGAAAAGAAACTTTGGTGACAAAAATTGACTTCAGGTGATGATTTTGGCAACATGAAAGTTTGTGTTAATCCAAATTACAGACACAAATAAGGGGGTTTTAACATCAGAATTGACAAAGTGGTGACAAGAAAGACATCCATCTGAAATTACTGGCAACAAAATATTGAAAGCTGCAGCTAACTTTAAGAAGGTAGAGGGAATTGGAGTGGCTGGAAAAAAAAAAAAACTATCAAACTTTCTAACATAAGGATGACAAAGCCTGTGATCAGTAAGCACATTCTTCAGTTCACCAGTAAGAGAAAACTTGAGGGAGAAAGTCCTAAAAATCCAATTCTTCCAGGTCAAAAAAAATTGAGAAACAACTTTTAAAAGGGGCCAAGTCAATTTTGCGAATTTATTTTTGACCCTGTTAATTAGAAAAAAAAACAAAAAAAACAAACAAATAAATAAAAGCATTATACAGTGATTTGCAATAGTCATACAACTGAGAAAACTTGCACAGCTCAACACATCAATTAGAGGTCTCCAGTAATAAACTCTGATACAGTTTTTAAAACTACTTTGTGTCTAGTGGGTGATCAGAAATTATACTTGTCACACAACTTAAGTATCTGAGTACTGTAAAACTTTCCCCCTTATTTTAAATTCATGTTGGTCAGTCTATATCGTCAACATTTTAATTTATTCAAGAATTTTAAATTCTCTTTATGTGTTTTATTTGACCTTTTAATTGCCTAAAAATAAAATAAATAACATCTAAGAGAATTTCAACTTGAATTTCTATGTACATTGAAAAACAATTTAAAGGCACTGCGAAAAAAAAAAAAAAAAAAAAAAAAAAAATAAGCAAAACCACCTTTTCCTACATAATTTTTCCCTTGACCAGTAAATTACCTAAGCCCTGAAGACTAGGTGTTTTTTATAAAAGAGTATAAATATCATACATGTACAAAGTGATAAATTTTACCTCATTCCAAATATCTCTTCCATCTATTTCTAAATCCCTGACTTGAGTGACAGCTGGATTATGGTTCATCATGTCTTGTGAACTCTTCACATTGGTATCAACAGCTGGCCAAGTATCAGTCTCCCAGCCTGTAATATAGACATTTAGGTCATTAATTAAACTACATACATACATATATATATATATATATATATATATATATATATATATATATATATATATATATATATTAACATGCTGTTCTTATTTTGATCTAAGAGCCTCATTGGCACAGTAGTATATGGTGCAGATTACAGATTAAAGTGGATTTCACTGTTTAGGTTAAAGTGCAATGGTCAGTGGTTTTCTCTTGGCACTCCAGTTTTTTTTTTTTTTATCATCCAAAGATTAACAACCTCAATATAAATGAAAAAATTTGACATGGGTGTAAAATATTAAATTCAACTCATTTTGACCTAACACAACAAACAAAGCCATTGGTTAAGTCAATGAAAATTTGTTCTGTCATTCCCTTTGTTTCAGTTACAAGTAAGGGGGCCTCGGTGACCGAGTGGTCTAAAGCGCGTGCTTACGGATCACAGTGCCTCTCACCACCGGAATTCGAATCCCAACTTGGGACAAATCCTAGTGTGAGAAAGTTTGTCATTTCGCTTGCGGAAGGTTGGTGGTTTTTTTCCGGGCACTCTGGTTTCCTCCACCATCCCAGAACTGACCACCTCGAAATAAGTGATAGAATCTTGACTGGGGCGTAAAACTCCATTACTCCACTCTCTACTCCAATCAGTTACTAGTAACACTTGGTGGTTATCAGGTTATATATCTCCATCAAAATGAATAACTGTATACCCAACAACAACTTAATGGCAAGTTGCTATTGTTTGTATTTCATATAATCTGGCCAATATTTATCCTGGTATCAATGTCGTGAAGAAGCACAGAGTAGAGTACTCCAACATCATGGGTCCAGTCAGTACCCCCACCTCATTGCCATATTTACTCTGAGCATATTTTACTATAGCTAATTTAACATAGATATTCATTACAGTGTGATTTGTTCATGTAATATTTATCTGACAAGGTCATAAATTTATGACGAAATAACCACATTTATCTAGAGCTATCTTTCTTTAGCTGTACAATTAAACTTAACCATTAAAGCTGCAGTGAGTAACATATGTTGCACCATTATTTTCTGAACACTTACATTGATAACAAAATCCATCTCACCTTTAAAAAGATGTCAGATTTCTGAATTATCTAAGTTACAGATGACTTAAGGTATATAAGTATTATACATAATTATATACCTGTTGCTGTTACTAGATTTTCACTTAATCTGTTGTTATAAAAATCAAGTGATGATGTCATTCGAGTTGTCATCATGGTATCTTCAACTGACTTTGCTAGATCTGTTACTAGTCGGGGCTGCTTGTCCACTTTACCGAAATCTAAATTACCTATGTTCCTGCTCTGAGATGCTAATCCAGTATTTGTGGAATTATGATTCAGTGTCCCATCGTTGTTTGCTAAGCTGTTCCATCTATCATTCATTCCTTGTAAGTTAGGATTCAGACGAGCAAGAATTTTATTTCTCCGCTGATGAAGGCTGTCCAAAACTTGTGCCTGTATTTTTGTAAAATTTAAAAAAAAAAAGAAGAAAAAATCAATATTTTTCTTAAGATTTTTTTAAAAAAAATTTGAGATACAGAAGTGTAATTTACACTGCATTACAAGTCAAATAAATATACAAATAAAAAATTCTTTTCTGATAAAAAAATTTAAGATAAAGACATTTTAAATATTGTTGACTTTTATTATATTAAAATATATTATAATGAAGATTTAATTAATACTTTGTTCCTGTCAATTTTGTCATACTGCGTCATAATTATTCCATTGTTGTCAAAAGATTCTACTATTTGCAGTCTATTACAAGGAGAGTCCTTTAGTCAAGATCTTAAAAACTGACACCCTGCATCACAGCAGACATATGTGCACAATGCAAAAATGTAAAAAATTTCTATCACTTCAGATGTTACTGGTAACATCTCAACATAAGTGAAATATATGACTCAGATAAAAAAAACCCATGCTATTAGTTTATAAGTATTCAGTAACTTTGTTTCATACAATGCCACAACTGTAAATGACACGTCAATATGCTGTATCATATATATCAATGGTATTACAAAGTCAGATTATTATGTCATGCTGTATTTTCAATTCTGATTGTCAAAGACGGGCATGTCAGACTATTTAAGATTTTGGTCTTCTACTGACGATAAATTTAGTCATGTCAGACTTTTTTTTCCACATCAGTAATTTATATGTCAAGTCATGCTCTATTTACACATCGTAATATATTATGCAAGTCTGACTAACATCGAATGGGAACAACATTATTTTACATTATATATATGACAGGGTTACCAAATAAAACATTTCCTCTCCAAATTAAAATCTTCTGAGAACTCTCTCTCTCTCTGCTTTTAAGACACAATTTTACTCCCATAATTTCTCGGACTTATAATAATATACTAGTTATAATCTCACCTAGATTAGAATCTTGAGTTAAAACCTTTTTTCCAATTTACCAAATCTCACATAAAAAAAGTGAGTTTGACTGGCTGTGTGTCTGTGTTCCTAGGTTATCTTCAATGACCAGACTGCATTCTAACTCACATGTGAATACTAGTTTGTGATTTTTTTTTTTTTGTGTAAACATAAATTTGTGAGTTGCAAACTCAAATCTCAACAGGAATCTTTAACAAAAACAAATTTTCCTAAATTTCTCATTTTCTAATGACAAGTAAATGACCTCATTTTTTTAAAAAAGAAAATTGCTTTTTCAAACACTGATTTATTCCATGTTAAAAAGATTTTCACAAAAAGTGTGCATGAATTGCTCATCTGACTTTAGAATGTTTTACTATCATATTCAGCTAATATAGTTTTATTTAATCTTTCATGACAAATTTAGTTCAATTGGTCCAGTTCTTTCAAAAAAAAAAAAAAAAAAAAAAAAAAAAAAAAAAAAAAAATTTACAGATGTAGGCACAAATGTCCAAGCTGTAAATTGAATTTGCAACCAGTCTTTTATGTCAAAATCTAAACAAACCCATGTTCTTTTTCATTTGTAACTTCCAGTGTGAATAACATACAAAACATAAATATGCTTCCTTCATATATAATGTTTGAGCATACTGACATAGTCAGATTGATGAGTTTTAGTGATACAGCCACATTGTTTGTTGTTCCCAAAAGTAACATTTCTGTTTCACACAATCATTTTTTTTTTAGATATGATTGAATCCATATTTGACAAATAGCATACATTACTTGTATTTTTGAAAAAAAAAACCCTAAGTACAAGTAATAAGTCAGACAATTAAAATATTTTAAAAGTGCAACATATTCAAGACATATGAGCTTGAAAATGTATGTTAACATATCTCAAACAAAATCATATGTATTGTTTATGTTTTAAAGATATATACACAAAACATTTTCTGCACATCATTACATATCTTACACATACTTTTCAACATGGATATGTTAACATATGTAAATCAAGTGTTTCACTTTTAGCTGTGTGTGTGTGTGTGTGTGTTTCACATTTTTATAAAAGACATATTTATAATCTCTCCTCTTCCATTCATGTCTTTAAAAACTATTAAACACAAACAATTCTGCAACATACAAACCTCAGGATTACAAAATATGACTGAACTTCAGAATCGGCCATCTAAAATATGGTGTACGATTCTGGAGACATTTCAAAGATGTTTTGTTTTATATATAATTGAAATTCCTCATATATATACAATAACTTTTTATTATTATCATTATCATATTTTGTATACATCTAAAAGCCACATGACATTCAACAAACAAGTTACATTTACATTTCTTCAAAAGAAAAAAAAACTAGTATTTTCATGTTTTTTTAAATATAATATGATTAATAAAAAATTTCTGAACATTGTGTAGCATCACAAAAAAATAAACAACAACAATGTTTTATATTATATACATACAGTACACCAATTCAAAATATTCAAAATATGTACAACAAATTCTGATAGCCCAAAAATCAAGTAACATTAAGATTGTATATCTCCCAATATGATTACAAGTAAGGTATTTGCTTCATATAAATATACCGTGTATATATATATATATATATATATATATATATATATATATATATATATATATATATATATATATATAAACACATGTATAGATAAAGAAATTTAATTTAAAAAAAAAAAAACGACAGTTACATAACAGGGGTATACACAACAGGGATGGTAGAAATTTTAAAATGACATACATAACAGATTTTACACATCAGGGACGGTGAAAATGACCTGAAACTAGAAATGTATCCATAACAAAAAAAAGCTCCATTCGTATATTAACAAAGTTTAAGGTCAGATGGTTTAATTAAACAGGAAAAGCAGAGATTTTTCCCCATTTCATTTTAATTTTGATTATCAGTATAATTATTACATACCTTATTTACAAAAACAATTTTAATCCAAAGCAAACCAAATACTAGTATATTACACATATTTTAAAATCCCCCCCCCTCTAATAACTTAATCTCAAGATCCATGTGATAACAGGAGCCATTGTGTTTTAGTGTGAGAAGTAATCACAGTATGCTAAAGGTGGAAATTTAAAAAGAAATCTGACAGCCTTTGATAATAAAGACAAAAAAATAGATAGACAAAGACATATATTACATATAAATATAAAACTGTGTTTACAATAACTGTCTGATTCCTGAAAAAGATAAACATCTGATCTATCAAAAACTAGAAAATAATTGTCACAGTGAAATCTTTCTGCTAGGGAATTCTTTTAAAAAGGGAATAAATCCCCTATTGTTTTTTTTTCTGTGGTATGAATGCTCTAGTTTTTCAATTTCAATGCAATAAACATGCTAGTGTACAGATTTTGGTGAAAATTTTGTAAAAGTATTTCATTATTATTTTCACTTACCAAAAATTATACTCAAGAAATAAATTTATCCAAAGTTCTACACCAGAAATAAATTTATCCAAAGTTACCAGAAATAAATTTATCCAAAGTTCTACACCAGAAATAAAATTCAGATTACCGGTATCTGAAAGTTCTACACCAGAAATACATTTATCCAAAGTTCTACACAAAAAATAAATTTATGATAACACGATGAGCCTTAACTTTTACTTGTTTAATTGCACTAGAGTGAAGGTCAAGGTCAACCAAAATCATAAATTTAGTAGACCTTCATGTATTGCTGTTTATGAAGTTCTAAGTTTTTTTTTTTTCCCCCGTTTCTTAATATCAAGTCATTATAAGTTTTTTTTTCCCAGAAAATAACATGAATTTCATGAAGGTTGATGTCAAATTATCTATCAGACTTAGATGAGACTTTCATGAAGGATGATGTCAAATTATCTATCAGACTTAAAATGACAAGACCTTCATGAAGGATGATGTCAAATTATCTATCAGACTTCGATGAGACTTTCACATAGGTTGATGTCAAATTATCTATCAGACTTAGATGAGACTTTCATGAAGGATGATGTCAAATTATCTATCAGACTTAAAATGACAAGACCTTCATGAAGGATGATGTCAAATTATCTATCAGACTTCGATGAGACTTTCATGAAGGATGATGTCAAATTATCTATCAGACTTAGATGAGACTTTCATGAAGGATGATGTCAAATTATCTATCAGACTTAAAATGACAAGATCTTCATGAAGGATGATGTCAAATTACATGTATCTATCAGACTTAAAATGACAAGACCTTTATGACGGTTGATGTCAAGGTCAGCTTTATAATGAAGGATGCTTTGTGGTTTTCCTTTATACTATCAGTGTAACCTTGCCTGAAGTCAGGTCAAGGTCAACTACCTATTAAAAATAGGTGGCCTTTCAAACAGTTAATGGTGCAATATAAGAAATTAAAAGCTTCTATACCTCTACCTTAAAACATAAAGATGTTTTGTGGTTTCACTGTATTCCGCCAGCTTAACCTTGAAAAAAAGGTCAAGGTCAGTCACCTTTAAAAAAACAGGTAGTTTTTCACAAGTAATGATGCAAATTCTGATATTTAAAGCTTCTAGACCTTTGGGCTTATGACAATAAGAAAATTTGTGGTTCAGGTAAATAATGCCAGTATGACCTTGAATGAAGGTCAAGACCAAACAATACCGTAAACCTGGTCAACAACAGCTGATGCAATAAGACATTTGAAGCTTTATCCAGGCCCTTTGGTTCATGAAAATCAGATGATAGATGGTTAAAGGTTTTGGTAAGGGTAGTAACTTATCTATTAAGTTTTATTGTGAATGGTTATCTATTTCTGAAATGAAATCATTAAATTAAACGTCTCAAAAACTTATCTAATATCTTAATTTGCTTTGTATAAACAGACAACACTTTCAACATGTGTTTACAATTAACCCAATTACAACAGTAATATCCTTAATCTTTTCCGCTCTAAAATTTTTTGACTTTTAATCAGAATACAGAAATAATTTTCCTTACAAATTTCATATTTTCAAGTTATGGTACCAAAAAGTTATCTACCAAATGTCATTTGTACCACAGAAAGTTTTATTAAAAGACAGCAAGCATAGAAATTAATTTCAGATATCCAAGAAATGACAGTTTTGCAGGAATTTAACTAGGGTCTTTTCTGGGAAGTGACCAAACAAAAGTGGACAAACACTGAAAGATTTCATTGCTTTTTTTCCCCCTAAAGATGCTGAAATTCAATCCCTGAAAATGCCCTTGATAAATCCCTGGGTCTTGTGCCTTTTCTATCCCTCTTAAAATTTATAGAATATTCAATGACAAATTTGTGTAGGGAAAACAAATACTGAATTTCAGAGGTGATAAGATATAATTGTTACATAGTATGTTGGAGTAGTGGAGACCCTGAATGGAGTGTATGATTTCAGTAAATTTCATATGAGACTTGTGTTATGTCCAACCCAATATGAAACTAACTAACAAAAATATGTTGTATATAAGGTGACTAACACACCCAATACCCAGTCATAGAGTACCCAGAGGATTTTTATTTTATCTCACATCCAAAAGGATCTTTATAAACTATCTCGTGTTCCCAAGGGAAAGATTTATCATCAAATTGATCCAACAAAAATACTTGCTTTGTTCAATTTTCTAAAAATTTCTAAAAAAAAAAAAGTTGCAGATTTTTTTTTAAAATATGAAATAAATAAACAAAAGGTCCAAAGAGGCCTGTAATGCTCAACTGGCATTTAATAATGTATTTACAATTCTGGACAACCATTTTTGAATAAAATTTTGAATAAACATCAACCAAGGTTTTTTTTTTTCACAATAAAATATAATTCATTCTAGTCCTGTTATATGACTTGACAAAAAGTAATACCTTACTGGCATACTCTGTAAAAACAAGATAATTGGTATTTTTTTAAAAAAAAAAAAAAAAAAAAAAAAAAAAAAAAAAAAGGTTTTTTTGATCCACATCAGCCTAAACATAAATCTGTAACAGTTGTAGATCTATTGAAACTATTTATTTATACAGTTTAAGTCAGTAAATACAGATTGCTGGAGTAATGTGGTCAAAATAATGTTATTATAACACATTAACCCCCTTCCCACCCCACCCCAAAAAAAAAAATTCCATATGAAGAGAATTTACAGAAGGTCTGTAATATGGTGCTGCAAGTTAAATCCCCCAATGTCTACTTACTGTACATAAAAATATAAACAAAAAATGGGTGAAAAATAAATGTATCATTGCTATTTTTGTATTTTTGCTATTAATAGTAATGACAGCAATCTTTGATGTCAGATGGAGTTGACTTGTCAAAGCTTAGATCTACTCCACCTAAGGACCTTCTACATCATATTGGGCTTAAAGTGGTTTCCAAAAGATTACACAGGTGCAGACTGATGCATGCATGCTTTGCCATGCCGTAAGCTCAACCGACTTTAGCCAGTTGAGCTAACAATCAATGAAGAAAAGACTTAGTTTTAACTTGTACATAAAAACTACCGAATTATCAAAATTTAGAAAAAAAGGCTCACATTTTTAGGGTTTCAATGAAATTTGTTTAATTAACAAAAATTAATGAAAGGAAAAGTTACAAGCCAGTCTTAAACGTGTGGCATTCAATCTTATTTATATATAAATATATATATATAAATAGTATATTTCCAACATGAATTGATTTAGTTCTATTCCAATGGAATAATATCATTATGATTTCCCAAGGGATTTTTTTTATAAAAATAATACAATCAAAATTGAACAAGCATCCCATGGGATTAACATTTAAATGCTAAAAGCAAAGTTAACCTTATTCATAAAGAACAGTTTGAATCCAAACCAAATTGATTTACAATCAAATTCCTTATATTGAAATACATTTTTTCCCAATTTCATCTCAACAAGGAACAAATTTATACAAAACATTTATAATAAAATCACATAAAACAAAAGGCCCATGGCCCTTAATGCTCACCTGAAAACATGTCAAAATATACTCAAATACCTCTTGCAGTAATAGAACCAATATTTGTGCAAACTGATCACTACTTAAGAAAGCAGAATGAAGGTCAACCTTAATCTGCTTTAAAAACTTGGTAAAGCTTTATGCAATGATGTTAATAGCTTCAAGGCCTCTCAGATTATGATAAGAAGATCTTAAAAAGTTTCACAGTTTGAATGTCAAGGTCAACTAGCTTCCAAAACTTGATAGGGGTTTATGTACTCAAACTTTACATGACACTTCTACTAGACATTGGCTCGTGACAAGATGCTTAAGGATTTTTCTATTCAAGGTCATGTTGACCTTGATTAAAGGTCAAGGTTAAACAATTTTTAAAAATTTGGTAGAATCTCATGCACTAATCTTATATATAAAGCTTCAAGCTCCTTCTAACCCTTTTGTTCATGACAAAATATTTTAAAAATAATGAATGAAGGTCAAGGTTAACAAGCTTTGCAAACTTGCTGCACCTTTATGTTCTGACACTTCAGTTGAAGTTTAAAGCTTCTAGGCCTTTGACATATTTATTTATTTATAACTAAATGTTGTTTTAAGCTTGAACAATGGTTCATGTCAACCAGCTTCTTAAAATATAAAGAGCTCAAACCAGTAAACATTCTTTCCTTGGTTAAGTGGATTCATCTAACAAAAATTAAGTGAAAAGTATAAAGATACATGACAGACGGTATACCTATGCAAGAGCTTATGTGAGTCTTTGGCTCAGGTGAGCTTAAAAAGTAGAAGCAAAGCTATTTCTCTATTAAATATGTATTATTGAATGGGTTTGACCTGGGTACCACATAATCCCTAGTAACATTTGTGCTGAATCATCAATTCTACTGGATATGGAAAAAAACTGCATGTTCCTAGAAAAGTGTCATTTTAATGGTAAAAAGCCAGACAGTATAATATGATTCAATATCCATAGAAAATAACAATTCTGAACAAATATAAGAGCATATCATGGTACACAGGTGAAAACCATCAACTTCTTACTAATAATGTCAAACAATTTAAAAAGTCAGTATATACATGTATAGATAAATAATTGTTGAATACATCTTTAAAATCTTTGTATTGTCTTTTGCAATAATAATCTGATGAAAAAATTGTCACAATATTTTTATGGCTGACAAAATCTTACATATTTCCTTAACTTACTTTCGTTAAAAAAAATTAAGCATTGTTTAAATTAAAATATATAGAAATTTAACTGTCTTTCAGATCATGGTTGGGCTGGAAATACTCAATACTTGCGACCTGAAATTGTGAGGATAACTGATCGTAGCACAAAACGGCATCAGCAACATCCTGCAAGAGACAGAAAGTACGTAAGAACCGCGAATGATTATTGACATTTATATACAGTGGTGACAGTATTCTAAACTGCCACTCAAGATAATACTTAATTGTATGGGAATTTTACCAATTTAAAATGTTCATTTTTAATTAAGAATAAAATTTTTTTGCCTACGATAACTTGCATGAAATAGTGTTAATCAGATGACTAGATTTAGCCCTTGATAACCAAAATTTAAACTTCACCAATGGGCAAATGAATGATTAAAACACCAGTTTACTGAAATCACAAATAAAGGGGTACCCTAAAATACAAAGTTGTATGTTTTATAATGCACTGCTCTCGCTAACCTAAAAAAAAATAATGTTAATCCATCAGTACACTTCATACAGCTTATTAACAAATATGATATGTACAAAATTTCTACATTCAATTTGAAAAAAGAAAAAAACTACCAGGGCAAATGTATCAAAATTATTTTATTATTATTATCATTTTGGTTTTTAAAATTTATTCTTTATTTTTTATTTTATTTTATTATTTATTTATTATTATTAATATTTTTTTTGGGGGGGGGGGAGATAAGGATAGACAGAAAAATTTCCAAAATTTCAATATCTTATTGCTAGAATTTGCTTGTTTCGATGATAAATGTTACTTTTTTTTTACACTGGTAGTCTTTGTACATAAACTTTTTACACAAATCTAAACATACAACCTTTTGAGTTTTTTAAAACATGACCCAATATTAAATGCAAGAATAAATATGTAAAAAAAAAAAAAAAAAAAAAAAAAAAAAAAAAAAAAAAAAAAAAAATTCATCACTTCCATGCTGTGATAATTGCAACCATAAATCAAAAACTATCATACTGTAACCTTTGTCCCCTATATATCAAAATGAAATGGCTCATTTTTTATATAGAGGAACATTACATTTTAGAACTAGAGGGATAAAAAAAAGGTTAACTGACACATCATTTACTATAAAGATGCAAGGCAGAATTCTTGCATTTTGATTAAGAGAAAAATATATTGTTTCATTTGACTAATTTGACCATTAAATCATTGGTTCATATTTCCAAATTAAATTCACTAAGCCAGAGTAAATGTTATTTGTGTCTGTGATACGAAGAATTTACTGTCACAGTATTCAAATCTAACAATACCATCCATCTAATGCAAAAAACTTTTTCTATTTTTTTTGTAAATTTTTGTTCAAAAATTGCCCTGTATCAAAAACCCTCAATAAGTTATTTTAACAAAATTTAGACTAAGAACAGAAAAAATAAACAGTAAATTTCTCAGAAATCAATGAAAATAGTTGCATTAGAAGTCTATATATATACATTTAACCTGTTAAATGAACAAACTGTCAGAAATAAAATGCCCCATTAGCTATCTCTTCTGACAGTATGAAATAGTAGAATTTCCTGGAAAATAAACGATTCTGTCTTTCTTCAAGATAAAACTGTTAAAATCTTTCTGAGATCTAAAATGACAAATAACATCAGTTCAACGTTAATTCCACACTTTTAAAGAACTCATGTGGTTCTTTATTTGGGGAAAATCTTTGTTTGGCAATTATCCAATATTTCAATTATCTTTGAAAATGGAAATTTTCTTTAAAATTGCAAAAGATGGCCATATAATCTGTAAAATGAACAACTGATTGAGATGAGTTACATCAACAAATGAAGGGAAAAATAATAACCATAAAAACTGTCATCAGTAAAACAAAAATACTACGATATACATATTTTATATACCTATGATACTGAACACTCAATTTTTAAACATTATTTATATTTCCAAACCTTGCATCATTTTTTCATTTATTTTTACATGACATTTTTTTTTAAATTTTAATTTGTTTAACAAACCATTTGTTTGATTTTTTGTTTTGTTTCATATTGTTTGTTCCTATACAATGATATCTCTGGTTCTTCAATGTTACACTATTATCAATATCAAATGAAATTTAAAGTTGTTTCTAAAAAAGAATTTTACATTTAAAAAAAAAAAAAAAGAAAAAAAGGAGACTGATTTATAAAGTTTTATACAAGTAATTTATCATTTCATTCCTTATTTGTTTGTGAAGATTAAAATTTTTAATTTTGAAATTATCTTTTTAATTTAAAAAAAAAAGTACTCTTTAAATGACCTAATTGAAAAACTGATGCTCCTTGTATAGAAACTGCATTGATAAAGAAATACAACAAAATGGACAGTTTTAGTTTTAAAACAATTTGCATGTAAGCCTAAAAATCATTTTGGTTCTCAAAACCAATAGGTCAATCCTACCTTATTAATTTAATTTCTTCATCCATTAATTATATAAATTCTATATTTTATTACTAACATATAATGAAATAGTTAAAATTTTGAAAAAAAAAAAGGATTAATTCCAAAATATTAAATAGTATAACAATTTAAATTCTGATAAATAAATGTAAGCCCTTATTTTTTAACATTATGTAGAGAATGTGAAGGATTCTGTCAGATTACAACGAACACATTACTGCCTATATTATTGCATACAATTAGTGGAATTCAATATAAAAAGTATTCAAGATTTAATTCCAGCTTTTTGTCCCTCTGTCCTATCTACGATTGGACTCAAATCTATGACAAAGCTACAATAAGCATTCTTATCAACCCTCCACACCCCAATGGACACAAGTCAACCCTCCACATCCCGATAGACACAAGTCCAATGCAAAGTTAACTCAAAGCATTAAGTTCACCCCCCCTCCCAACCTTTGACAGGACACAAGGTCAAATCTGTTTTTTTTTTTTTTTTTTTTTTTAAACAAACTTCAATTTTAACATCCTTAGAATAAAAATTTCTGTTTTTTTTTTAAATTTTCAAATAAATATCTGACAGATTCCCCACTGATAGATACTGATTGTATCTGCCCTAACCCTGAAACTATAAAATATATTAATTTATGGCTAAAATTCTGACAAACATGATGGAAACAAAATGTGAATTTTGGAAGAAACCTGGCCTGAGAACCTCAGTATTTTTGATTGGCCTCTGTGTCAACATGCAGATGTTTAAACTACAACACAGTTAAATTAACAGTTCTAGATGCTACAAAGAATCAGGAAATTAAACATTGTGGAAGGTTTCTATGATGATGGAAATCCCCTCATGGAATGTCCATATCACAACCAACAACAATGTTTTTACAACGATCATTTGTTATAGTTTTTTGACATGTTAAGCCTTTTTGTGTGTACATAATATTTTTATCAAACACTGTGGAAGTTTTTCTTTTTAACCAAACTTTAAGTAAAGTGAGGCATTAGATATAAAACAACCACAATGTTTTTACAATAGCCAATAAATTGTTATACCAGAACAGATGATATGATTCACACACACTGTAGTTGTGTTCTTGGTCTTGAATCTTGAGTTTTTGGTTAGATGTACTACCGGGGCCTTTCACTTTTATTTCCTCAGTGCACTGACACTGTCCTTACCCATACCTACCTGCTGATACCTGAAATTAGAAAACAAAAGCAGTGTGACCTACCTGACCTTGACCAGCAACCATCTGCGATTGGAGATAACCTTGTGGCTGCATTGGACACTGTGGTGGGTGTTGCTGTGGATGTACATGTGGTTGAACAAAGCCATCTGGACACATCTGCTGATTTCTATAATCATGTTCAGGGTGGGAGTAGAGTGGAGGTGTCATTCTAAATGGCTCAGCATAAGGGTTGAGCTGTGCTGGAACTTGACACATATTGTAGGGTGTGTACGATGCTCTATATGGCATACGCATCATATTTGGATCCATGCCCTGCTGATAGGGCATATTTGGGCAATGCCCCTGTGGAATCATGCCCATACCAAATCTCTGCTGCATATGGCCCATGGGTCCATGTGAATGATAAGATCCAGGAAATGGCGAACCTGTAAATTAAAACAAGTACATGTACATACATACAAGAAAGACAACATCTTCCTTTTCAGTTCTAAAATGTTATAGATAAGAAAGAAGAGAGCATCAAATACACCAGATAGCTCACCTGTAATGATGCATTAATTTATACTGTTTGTCCCATTTTCTTAACACTAGAATCCAAGCCGGACACTAATGTTGATGCTAGAGTTATGAATATACCTCCATCAAACTTTGTACAGCGAGTTTAAAAGTCTTGGATAAAAGACATTAGTTTAGACAAGTATTTGAAATACGACTTATATAAAAAAAAAATAAACAGACATAAAACTTTGTGACAACATTTAACAACTGGTAATTCCTGAAAAGCAGATATTTTTTTGAATCAGCAAAGTTTTCATAAGCAGCATTGTTAACTGAAGAAACAAAACAATTGCTTGTGTCTAAATATGTTGTAAAGACATACCATCACCACCTATCATCTGATACATTCCCATCTCATATTGTGGAGAAGCGTGTGGTGTATTTTCCATAGCCGACATTCTTGGTGCAGTATAATAGTCTGATGGTGCCATATGACCATTTGGCATCGGTCCATTTGAAGGTGGTGGCACAGACTGTGGTTGCTGTGGTCCTGATCCTGGATACATTGGATTCATGTTTGGTAACGATGGCATTGGTTTTCCAGGGGTAGTCTTTGTCACTGTCTTAACACCAGGAGGGGTCCCACCTGAAGATGGGGATAAATTCATGTTGGACATCAAAGAAACAACTGATGAAGGCGATAAACTTTGTCCATCTGTATTCAATGTCCTAAATAAAGAATAACATTGTAAAATAATAAGAAAATATATAATTAATAGTACAAACCAAATTAAATGTTTCAGACATGAATTCATACTAAAATTTTCTATTGGTTGTACATTTCTTTGTTTATACTGTACAGACAATGATTTTTTTTAATTTCAATTTTATAAAACCTGTTGAAGAAATTATGAATTAGACTTTTTCACATGATTAACACAAACTTAAATATGCAGGTCTTAGAACACCATTTGCTTCAATATTTTAACAAGAAAATTAACTGCCAGCAAATTTCTAAAACACACACTTGTCTCCTAAATGAGATCATACAGTAGTGAAATGAGCTAACATCGACATAAACAAGCTGTTTTTCATGAAGTTAGAGAAATTTTAATCTTACACCAACTCTTGGCTGCAATTTTTTCTTCTAAACATTCATATCAACAAAACAATCCATACTTAGACGAATCTCTTCTAAGATCATTTTAATGTAAAAAAAAATGTCCAGAAAAGTCATACTAATTATTGCAATTTACTAACGTATACTTATGAATGTACCGTAATTCTTCTATGTATTCGGACAGATTTTAATAATTTCATTTTCAAGTGTCCAGGAATTTAGAGGAAATTTGAAAATTAAATATCTTGAAAATTGGGGGTGTCCGAATATTTAGAGTGTCCGAAAAAATTAGAGACATTTTGGAGCTGATTTTGGGTCCCGGTTCCCTCTCGATATTTTAAGACATTATCAGCAGCCATATCCACGCATATATCAATGATAAATTAAAATTTTAAATAAAATACAAATAAAAGTTACCTTTTCTATTGTTAATTTCATTGTTATTTTTTTTAAGCGTTAGTTGATCAATAATCATGATTCTCTAAGTAATACACATCGAGGTCGCCATTTTGTTTACAAGTAAACAACATGACTTTTTTTTATTAACTCCCAACGTTTAAGGTGCACCAACATGGCGCATTCTACTTGTAATTTTCTGCAGTCAAATTATTATTATACACCGTGTGTTGCATTATGTGTGGATCAAGTTCAGAGAATTTCGTTTCAATCAAATATTCAATATTTTACCATGCGTATGTGTGTACATTTTAAGAAATGGCAATGCAAAGATAGAACAAGTCCCGACTCCCACAAATTAAAGGTTAAAAATTAAATTATTGTAAATCATATTTCAAACATATATTTTAATGTAATTTTCATCTTGAAAAACAGATTTTTTTTTTATCGCGTCTGTCGGCTGGAACAATCACATGGTTGTTTTTGGAATTCCCATAACAAACACTTAATGAAAATAAGTGAAAAACGTCACTTCCTGTTTTCATCAGAAAAAATGTCTTTGATGTTGAACTAGTCACAGTGTACCGACAAGATTCTGTCTTACACGATTTTCTCGGCAGTGAACATTAATTATAATCAACTTTCACTTTCATAGAAAATTAAAACACTTATCAAAGGTATGATTTTATTTAGTTTACATAAAAACGTTAATAAATTGCACATACCTATTTCACGTTACGATGCAATGGCGCCTATACACAATGAAACGTATGAAAACAACAATTTATAGTTGAAATAATTTAAAACAACAAAGTTTCTTCTTATTTTATTAAATCTTTATTTCAAGTGCTCTGCATAACATGCTGCAACTGAGTTTCAGCAAAAACGTGTCCGGATTTAGAGGTAAAAAATTGCCGTCCGAAATTAGAGGAAATTAAAAAATTATTAAAATTTAAAAATTAGGGTGTCCGAAAACATAGAGAGTCTGAAAACATCGAGGGATTACAGTATTTTTTTTTTCGATATAAAAATCTATACCTGTCTGTGTTTTTTGTGTCCACTCTGAACTGTTCAGCAGCAGCAGCAGCAGCAGCTGTTGAAGAGGCAGCTCTATCAGCTAATCTTCTGTCTGTAGTTTTGTAAACTAAGTTCAATTCTGCATGTTCTTTACCAGTCAATGTGGAAGTTGTTGAGGGGACAAACAATCGTGTGTTTTTCTTGTTTCTGGCTCTATATCTGCAACATAGAAATAAAATCAAAATTATGTTTTTCTTTTCTTTCAAACCCATAAAATTGAACATAGAAACCTTGAAAATAACAAACAAAATTAAAGTGTTCTTTAACAAAGATAGAAGGTTCAAATTCCCTTTCTAGAACCATTCATAAAATTTGAGGCAACTTACAAAGGTCCCTCTTGCATTTTGTAAAGTACCAGTCTAACACTGATAGCTAAGGTATTTATGTCAACATAACAGAACATTATTGCTTATTTAATCTGAACTGCTGTAATTCTGTCCTCAAAATTGTGAGGTAACACATATATTGTAACAATAGAAGTAGTTAAATAATGCAAACAGTCTTTTTTTATGATTTCATGATAAGATTCATAAATCACAGGAAAAAGTCAGTATAAAGTTGTAAATGATATTCATCAAAAATTGAATATTGTTATGTATTTCATATCCCAAAAATGGGTTTGTAAGTGATTAAGGATATATAATAAACAGCTGCGCCTGGAGCACATGATACACCTGTCAGATATTTAAACTTCTTTTTTAATGTCTTAAACAACTTGACATTTAGCTGAAACATATTTTTTTAAAATAAAAGTAGCAAATTTATTTCTCAATGTTTATTTACAAACCATTTTGATTATAGGACAAATATAACACAAAAGTTTCATAAAAAAGTTCAAATGATTTTTGAGTTACAACATGCAAAAAAAAGCCTAAAATTTGACAACTAAAGGCCAATAACTCTACAACAAGAAAACATACAAATCAAAAATAAAAGGGAGCTCTCTGCCATGGATACCAATATAACACAAGTTTCATTCAAATTGTTCAAAGCATTTTTGAGTTATTGTACAACATGCAAAAAAAATGCCTAAAATTTGACAATTAAAGGCCAATAACTCCGCAATGAGAAAACATACGAATCTCAAAAACGAAACGGAGCTTTCTGCCTTAGATACAAACATTTCACAAAAGTTTCATTAAAATTGCTCAAAGCATTTTTGAGTTAGTGTACGACGTGTGGACATATGGGCGGACGGACAGACAGACGGACGGACGGACTGCGCCATACCATAATACATCCCGTCATAGAAGGGTGTATAAAAAATTGAATATGATTACTTCTCTAGTTCTTCTTGTGAGTGAGCGAAGGTACAGTTAGCTCCCTTTGGACACTGTCCTCTGGTACTCATATCTCTACACAGACTGGTCTTATATCTGAGGTTGGGCATGGTGGCCATTTCTAGCTTTTTATGTCCATTATTCTGTATAAACTCAACCAAACCCTGGACAACTGTTCTGACAGCTTTCAATACAGCTTCTAAATTCTCCCATGATGGTGTTGGAGCATCTACAAGTAGAAAATAAATACAAGAAATCAATGAATCATTGGTATATACATATATATATTTTTAAACCAATGTAATTTTTTTGGCATCAATTGATAACTGTAAAACACCTGATCCATTTTCCAAAATCTGGCATTGATCAGAGTCACAAATGTTAGAATTTAGGTTCATTTAGCAGTAGAGGCTGATAAATCTGACTTTTTTGTAATAAATATCTCCTATTTTTGCATTTTCAAATTTTAATTCATTATGAAGACTTTTTGGAAAAAAAATTCTTGGTTTACATTAATTCCTGAGTTTCAACATTTTTTTATTTTCAATTTTAATTGAACTTAAAATTGCAAATATAACACAAGGGGTAAAAATCAATATTTTTTTAATATTAAAAAGGTGGGTTTATACTGCCTTACCAGGTGAAGGATCAACATTTGCCAGGAATTCTAGATGTGGCCGCAATCTCTGTAAATTACAAGGATCACCTGTTCTTTGTAATGCTATCACTAACTCACTAACACTCTGAGAAAATGACTGCGGTGTTTGTAACTGAAAAAAAAGACAATAGGAAAACTAGATCCAAAACTTGTCAATCTGTCTTGTAGGTCACAAATACAGAAATTTATAAGAGGTCTAAATGAATAGCAGCTTTTTCCTAGAAAGTAAAAAATGGCATTTGAATATTTCTTGGTAAATACAGGAACATGTAGTTCATTTTCCAAATGGAAAAGTTCCATATTCTATCTGTTATTTCAACATCAAGGCTTTAAGATAAATGACATCCTTGAAATTAGAACTGTGAGAAAAATGTTAGTGATTCTATTACTGTTGGAGTTGGAGTTGTTTTGTGTATGTGTGTATGTGTGTGTGTGGGGGGGGGGGGGGGGGGGGGGGGGGGTTGGAGGGTATGCTATGTCATACAAATTTTTTTAGGAGAAGTTTGATTAGATATTATAAGTTGAAGATTATATGCTTCCACAAACTCTTGGTCTTTACAAATAGTAAAAAAATCTTACCTTATCAATTATTGATTGCATGTGAGATTTATGACCAGTGTCCCCATACAACAAAGATGACCACTGGTCAGGGGCTATTCTCAGTCCAGCCTCCATAGCTATTTGAACAATCTGTGAATCGTGTTCTCGTCTTAGTGAATCATAATTCCTGAATTCTTCCTTAAGTTGCATTAAAGATGATTCTTCATCTCTCTTAGTAACCTGGAACAATAATAAATTTTTTTTTTTGTTCTGGTGGAATGATTTGAATTTTTTTTTTTTTTTTTTTTTTTTTGATGAGATCAGATTTTAAGTATTGTTCAATAAGACAAAGTTGTTATTTAGGATTGGGTTTATAACTATAATAAAATGACTTTGTTATAAATTTTTGGGATTGATTTTTAATGATATTTTAAAATAAGTGGTATTAAATGATTTTTAAAAAAATTTCCAGTTCAGATCCTTCTAGTTTGAAAAGGTTGTCAGTTCACTTGCCACAACAAGTCGCTGGTTTTCTCAATCCAGCTTCTTCCACCATCCAAAAATCGACTCCTATATAAATCAAAGATTCTTAACTGAAAGATAAAGCTCATTTATTATATAATTATTATAATTATTAGTTTCTGATTTTTTTTTTTTTTTTTTGGTGATATTCTTACCATAAAGCAAGATGCTCTATATAACAGCTGTACAACATGACCAATGGCCGTTTTTGATGCTTGAGGATAATGTGCCTCCAACCTCTGTACCACAAACAAAACAAGGACTTTCCTTGATAAAGCTGAACCATCTTCCAATGACAACAAGATAAACTTCAGTACTTCTTCTTGCATGGCTAAATATAAATTCAGATTAAGGATTGATCATTTTATACAGGAAAATTCCATTTAATATTTCTTGACTAAAACTTGCCCAAGTAATCTAGTAATTACTGAAAATTTGTCATTTTATTTGCAGAAAGTCTCTGGTTGAATTTGGGCACCAAGATTTCCTAAACCATCTTAAAATTGACTTTTCCTGGAAACAAGGGAATCTCAACTGGGACATTAAACAACATTACTAACCTCCTCTCTCATCATAATGAATTACTACATGGGTACCATAATCTTAAGCTGGGAATTAAGAACACTTGGTATAGAGGTCAATATTTCAAATGAAGACTTATGAAAATCTGACTCATCAGAGGACCTTTTATCTTCATTTCTAAATGGAGAAGGTCCAGATAATAAGAAAAAAGATACATTTTAATGTTTGTGTAAAACTTGTCAAAAAATACTTTCTCATTTGAACTGAGGCCTAATTCAGACTCGATAATCTTAAAAGTTAATTATTATGCTAAATACATAAGGAAATTTATTATGACTTGTTTAGTTTAGCTTTTGAAACCTAAATTTATACAGATGATTTATTTACCAGGTCCAAGAAACTGGCATCCTCTGGCCCGAACAGCTGCCCATAAATTTGCAGACAATTGCTGAGGATTCTGGTGCTGTAATATCAGTTCTGTAACTGTACGTTCTCCCAGTGACCGAGCACCTCGCATGGCACGAGTTCTGCCTTCTTCCTCAATTAACTGACAGCAAACAAGTGTCACTAACTTCCGCTGCATTGGGCGACTTAGTATGGAATTGTTCAAAGCATTGTTTGTTATAGAGTTGCCTCCCCCTGCATCCTGATGACCCTGTGACTGAACTGTAAATACAATAAATAAAATCTTTAATACTAGAAAAGTTGTTTCTGTAAATTCAAAGAAATTTTATGCACAGACTTCAAAACAAAACCTTAACACACAACATATCTGAATGTTCATCAAAACTCCCAAACCAAACCTTTAACCAGGCTTATTAGACAATTGTGGTACATTCAATACAACAGGTGGCAGTCTCTTGTTTGAGCATAAAGAAAAATAGTGGACTTGGTCACTGTTTCTACAGTATTTCGTATGCAAATCATAACCTGTATATCCAAAAGACCTATCAGGGTAAAAGAGAAGCATTGATAAACCAGCCTTTATCATGTAGAAGAGCATTTAAAAACATTCAGAATCAGAATACACAACTTCATCAGCAAGGAATAAATTTACAGAAAGTTATATACAGATTTCCACTAGTTTTATATATTTTATAAGTTTTTATTCAGATTACCTAGCTTTATATATTTGACAGTTTTTATGTTAAAATTTATCATAGTTTAGAAGTTTCCAAGGTAACAATAAGTGTAAAGTTTATATTTTAATGGTTTAGATACAATGTCGACTTAAATTTTATATTATATACTCCATTACTGAGGGGAATGATAATGTCTCTATGAGCTTGTATCTGTTTATAAAAGAAGCAGATTTGGCATTTAAAAAACTAAAGGATAGTTTTTAATAATTCTTATTTTGTCAATTTTTATATGACTGACTCTCTGAAGAAAATGACCCACTACAAGGTATAAAATACATGTATATACAAATAGTGATAACTTACCTGCAGAGGCCACTGGCTGTAAATATAAAGCTATCTCTTCTATACATTGTTTTGATGATTTATAATAAGCCAGGTCATCTCCCAGACTTTTCAGTAAATCTTCTTTATCTTGTACTGTATGTCCGACCAACTGGAACAAGGCGTTGTTTACGGGAAATTCATCAAAATCCCTCGTAATACTGCTCTGGTCAAATGGGCATTTCTTCTGATGCAATTTGGACAGACAGACCTTACAAATTGTGTGTCCACAAGACAAGCTGATTGGGTGAAGTAAGTTACGATTGAAAACTTTACAACAAACAGGGCAGGACAGGAATTCCGTCCACTGCGGCATCTGTACTGGCATCCTGTTAGAGTGGTGGTAATCGTAGTATGTATACAAATACAAAAATTATATATGGCACTGTGCCAAGCCACTGATAAAATCTGAAAATAGAAGATGAATATAAAACTTGTAAAAAGATCTATTATGACAATATTGTCTATGGATTATTGTATTCTCTGTTTCTTTGTTGTGGCTAACACACAATATCAAATCTGAAATCTGTAGTTGCTATATCCATGGATTCAGAAGTAATCAACATTTACCTACATCTAACTGTAGAATATTGCCCAAAATGAAATTCAAAAATGACCGAAGTAATCCTGAAACTATCTCAATAATAACATTACTAAATTAAATTATTCAAATCTGATTCCCCTACCTCTCTGTGTATCAAATAGTAAGTTTATACACATAAATGGATTGTCTGTGATGTGGCCATTCCTTCAGCCAAGTGAACACCCACTGAAATGAATGTTTTGTCACAATACTTAAGTCATGTGATGATTACAAAATGAAATCATCCAATCACTGAATAGCACTGGTATCATTGGAAACCAAACAGTTTAACATACGTGCTGCCATGCATTTTCTGTTAATAAGACATGTGGCTTAGTTTCTGTATTTAAAAGAAAGAAAATCACAAGTAATGATTTAAAGCAAAATAATTTAAAAAGTCCTTGCATTTTCCAAATAAACATCCTAAGTGATACGGATTAAATTCTGATAATATTTATTATAAATACATGTAATTAATATGTACTGTATCATACATTGAGGTACTTAAGTACAAATGGCAATAGAACTGTACAACACACCTGATAAGGATAATGATCATCATGAAATAGAGCCCTTTCTTTTTCCAAAATTGAACCCTATAGTCAAAGAAGGAAATGGTGTAGTGAGGGTGTAATGGTCACTTATACCATGATGGTCAATTCTGAAATGTTAGCAGAAACCCAAGTACACAGAGAAAACCACCTATCTTTTATGCAGGCCCAGAACTTTCTGAAACTAACTGGGATTCAAACCTGTGTTGTGGGAGGTGCTGTAAGCATGTACTTTAGAAGAATATTTGGCCACACAAAAGCCCCCCCCCCCCCCCCCCACCTCTCCCCCCTTCTTACCTTGTCAAAGAATTCTTAATGAAAAACATCAAGCATTAGAAATATGTGAAATAAAGAGATGAAAATTGATCAAAATTTTTCATCTTCATTTTAAATAAATGTCAAAATAAGGGTGTTACAGGAAAATAGTAAAATATAAAAAATTAAAATAAAGAATCAAACAACATTATTGTAAGTGCAATTTTTTTATGTAACAATTTTTTTAAACTAAGTTTTTAATTGCTTTGTTCAGTGACACATAATAATTACATTAAATAAAAAATATCCATTTTTTTTATTTTTCCGTATTTTTTCAATATATTTTTTAAAAAAATTTTAAAATTTTGAGTTAAAAAAAATATATCAGCACCAGGTGCTATTAAACAAGAGTTGTATAATGAAAATTTGAAAGATTGACGTCATTATCCAGCTGTATGCAACAAATCAATCCCTAACAAACGGTAACTATGACAACATATTATCAAGATCCAGTTATTTTTACAAAAAATTAAGACGCGAGTGAAAAATAAAAAGAATACCTGCAAATCTAGGGTAACCTAAAAGCAAGATGATCAATCTATGACATCTCAACCAATCAAAATACAGCTTTTGATTTAAAAATGGTTGCCTTTTCCAAGTGTACCTACGCATTAAACTAGAAAATTAATCTACCTTTCCTAAACAATTATCACCTGTAATTTATGCGGAAAATCATATTAAAACAATTGAGGTACATCACTTAGTTACAACAGGATGGTATTTTCTACAAATTACTTGTTAATTGAAAATTATGTTACCAGGGTAACAAGACATGCAGGTAGAAGTAGAAAAAATTCATACAGTAAACATATCAATTTTTTATTTACAACATTTATTTGTTCTTGCTTTTACTTCACTCTCTTTCATATTTCAAAACTTATGGTACTTTAAAGACTAAAATTTTACCTAAAGTTTAAATCAGGTAGGGAGATGGTTTTGGCGAATAAGTTTAAGATAGGGGGATGGTAAGTTTAATTTAGGGAGGGGGGTGGTTTTGGCAAGTAATAGTTTAATAACAATGACCTAAAATGCCATAAAACGCATTAATTTTAATGGAATCAGTTCCCATTTTGTGTACAATCTGTTTTTTTAATAAAAGTGAAAGCATATTCATAATGAATATTTCAGTTTTTAAGTTTTGTTTTAATAATTTTTTCCTCACAGAATTAAGAAGCAGAATCATTAAACTAGTACTTTATTTGTATTTGAATTCCAGATAGCCATTCCAGTCAATTTAAAACACTCATCAAGTAAATAATTTTTAAAATGAATACTGTTAAAATCGGCCTAGTAGTTCCAGAAAAAAGATTTAAAAACAAGATAAATCGAATTTTTTATCTGACCCTTTCAATTTCGAATTAACGAGAGTCAACTGTATTTGTCGAAATTTTGATTGCAACAAGACTACCGGCTACTGTTATACAAGAAACCACAAAATTTTTTAATTAAACAACACAAAAAAGTAAAAGACTTTACAATATATGTACCTGTACTTTAAAAATAGAATACACACAAACACAATTTCAATCATCGATAAAAAATTAGATTCAGTTAAAAAAAATTATGTGTAATTTATTTTTACTTATAAACGTATCCAAAAAATGTGATACATAACAGTGAGTCATGTAGTTGCCATCTGTGTCAGCATAAACATAGATCTATGCAATCTTTATTTCAAATTTCAAATCATATTTTTTACACAACTATCGACAGACAAGTGAAACTTGACATAATGGTAACAGTATAGTGATTCACAAAAGAACACACTACAAACATACTGCAAACAGTGCCACTGATGATGATTGAATGACCTTTGACCTTTGGCTTAGGTCATACAACTTGCTGACAATGCTTTCTCGGGCAAGACTTGCAAAATGAGGATCTCGTTTATTAAATCATGATCTAGAATGTTCCAGGTATATGGCTGTTTGAAAAAACATTTATTTCTCCATGTATATATAGATTTCTGTTTTCAGACATGATCTGATCAGGTGTGCCCAGCTCATTTAATTACTTCTTACTAAAATCTCATGACAGCAAATTCACATAAATTAATAAAGGCTTTATGTAAACACATAAATCATATAAGTCAGCTTCATTGTCTTCAAAACCACCATTGTTTCATGAAGTTATAACATCAAATTTGGTGAACTGATTCCAAAAATATATCTTGACATCTGTCTTATAAAACATGTGTATAAAGATATATAAGTGGGTACAAGTACAGTTTATTATGTGACAACTATCAAATGGGATTGGTTTGCTCGATAAAATTTCTTGAAAAGTCACTGTAGTTTTAGTTGAAATTGGTCTGATCTGATTTTGACAATGCTAATTTTTTAAATTGTTTTTCTTTACAAGCATCATAATAAAGAAATGGCAACCACCCTTGATACTGACAAGTGTGATGTATCTAAGATTACCGCAGTCTGCTCGAGTGCTTATACCATCTAGATTTTAATCTCCACACCTATATAAAGCACTGATGTGCACCAGAAACTTCAGAAAACAGTTAAAATCTTGAGTAATGGATTATGTATATTATCAATCATTTATGAGTAAACCATGTAAAGTATAAACAGGATACAATTGGGGTGGAACCTAATAAAACCACATGTTCAAATGGCTTGATTTCGTCATTTTAGTCAAAACTAAAAATTAAGTGGAGGATACAAAAGGTATCCTTTCCCAAATTTTATTCCATCTACATTCTGTAACCCTGTAAACACTAACTGAAAAAATTATCAAATTATGAATTCTGCTGGTTTGTAATAGCAGAATTTACTATTATTCTCATATGCTCTTTCCGAAAAATCATGTGTGTGAAATGTTCAAAGTCAAGTAATCTCACCTATACTCAAGCCTGGGGGGTAATCATTATTTCCGAAAAATCATGTGAGAAATGTTCAAAGTCAAGTAATCTCACCTATACTCAAGTCGGGGGGAGGGGGTTATGCATTATTCATTATTGTAGGAAATGTTAAATTTTTAACCAATCCTTATCCGATAGCTTCAAAATTTTCTATTGTGGTACATGTAAATTTCCTAAAGATGGCTTACTATTGGTAGCATCAAGTCTGTGACATTTTATTTATATCAGTTATCAATTATAATAAGTATATCACATTCTCAAAGGTCAAATAGGTGCCCAAGAGTTAAATTTTCCATTCTAATCAGATTTTTAAAAATGTTTAAACCTTGTAAGAATATATAGAAATATTGAAAAATGAAATGAATGTTCTGCAGATTTCACTTTTTCCCAATCTATCTCAAAGATTTTTTTTCATCACTGTGTAACAGTGAATCATGCAATATGTTCATAGAAAATGCAATTAACATGAATTGAGTTTGGTAACTTTTGCTCACTTGAGTCAAAACAGGAGATTGCTATGTGCATCCCCAAATACCATAAAATATTTCTGCTGAAAGGAAACTGTTGCTGCTATAGGGGTATTTACGTCAAAATTGACAGTTTACATCGTAAGTGATGTTTTTGGTGACACTTTATCTCGTATGGACAAAATACCACCATTTGCCTTGTTTTTTGCAATATGTAAAGTCCACATAGCAGCAATTTTTTTTTCAAACTGAATAAAGAAATATTTTATGTTAATCATGGCAATTTTCAGTTACAAACTTACAACTATACTCAAGAAAAAAAAAAACAAGCTGAATTAAGTTTATTAGATTTTCCATGAAAATTTTGTATTTTTACTGTGAACCCAACAGTAAGACATTCACTATATCATCTATAAATTGAATCTCATGTAATTACTTAACTCATTTGAAATTTTTAGCCGATTAGTGCCAAATAAATCTAGTTTTTAGTGTCATCATCATTTATCTTAAAAACCTTTCTAATATGTTTTAGATACATACCTATCAGCATAATGCATAGATTACCAGAGCTGAAGAAACAGCCATTTTAGTACAGCCGAGCTTGCCCAAGTGTACATCTGGATGTTATTTTTAAGATTATCCCCATTTTCTCCATTACTTTTGCTTATACAAATAAGCAAGTATTGTTATAAGTGAAACGTCTTGATCTCATTGCAGGTCCTATCTTTTGTTTAGTTGTGAATCATAATTTGACGATTTTGTAAACATTGTCCAGCATTTTCCGGTGCAATCCGGAATTTTTTAGTAAGGTCATTTAGATCAACAAAAATATACAAGAATTACTCCTTTAATATGGGCTACCTACCAGTTTAAGTCATCAAAAACGATGAAAATATCCTCAGACAGCATCTTCCTAAAATGAAAAAGGCTGCATGACTTATATATACAAGAAAATAAAAAAATTTAAAAGATCGACACTGAAGCTATCTAACCCATCATGGAGGATTTTAATAAAGTGCGTAAAATAAAGATTTTTACACCAAGGAATAATAAATATTATCTTCCTACAACTTTTGGAGCACTCGGACTCCATAAGTTAAAAATACTTCTCTTGGCGACATAATAATAATAATAATAACTAGAGATTGTAACTGGGATACCAGTTACGTATGATTCCCCACCATCCATAATCTATATATTGTCTAAAATATACACCTGCTGATGGACTGATCTCGAGATGGATTGATAGTATCCATTACTAGTAATCGAAAGCTGACTAAGAGAAAGGGCGGAAGACAAGTAAATTTAAAGTTAACATCGAATTGTACAATTGTAATTCGAGTAGTATTCATTTTAATATATATTTTCATTCCCTCATACCCCATTGTTGCAACAATGTTTTTTGTTAAAAGAAACCAATTAATCACGGGAGTCCGAATCTGCAGGTATAAATTTATAATTCGAAATGTATGTAAATTATACAAGTTTAATAGATCAGAATCATGCGTTCTGTCTTCTGACATAGGTCCTATCCATTAATTTGGCAATTCTATTAGCTGGTGTATTTTGATTGATAGCAAATCTATTTCAAGAACTGTGAGGTGTTTAACCAACAAATTTGATTGACGTGTGTCATGACTTTGAAGTAGCCATGACCTACATATTAATGCATAATTGACAAAGAGATCAAAGCAATTATACATATCAAAACATGTAATAATGCTATTGAATTTGTTTACAATTCTTTGAATAGGAATTTAATCCTGTAAACTTGCCTTAAGAAATGAAATCAAGTATGTCATAAGATAGTGTTTCTTGACTGAGGGTGGGTGTTAAGAATTCTGGCTTCCCACCCCTACCCTCTCTTGAAAATGATTTCCTGGAGGTTTTTATCACTCTTTTCAAAAGTCCATAATGAACAAGAAAATATACAGATGAGTGGAAAGGATTTTAACTATTTAAAAGCTATACATGTACATAGCACCACCCACAGTGGGAAATGACCTTAGGTGCCCTTTATTAATATCACTCTATTCAACTTTTCATAAGGAACCAGAAAATACATAAATTAGGGGTGGGGATTTCAATAGTTTAAAATTAACTTAGCACCACCCAGCCCTACCCTTCAGTGGGAAAGGACCTTAGGTGTCTTTGATTAGTGTCATTCTTTTCATTTTATCATTAGGAACCAGAAAATATATACTTTAAGGATGGAGATCTCATTAGTTTATGAGTTATGACAAAGCCCTATATATGGTTTTATAGCACACCGCAAAGTGTTTAAGGAAAAATTGGTGATTTTTGTTTTTAAGACCCCATCTTCCTGTCCCTCACCCAATAAATACCCATGGATGTAAAACTTTGATGGTGCAGGAACCTATCCTAAAATTTTGAACGAGATTGAATGATGCGTTTAATTTGTTTGGCAGTGCTGATAAAAATTTGATATATTTTGAACAATTTAATACATAGTAACTGAGAATTTATTAGGAACAAATTATGTATGTGAGAAAGAGGTTAGTCACTTAATTAACATGTAGTTCATTAACATTCAATCATTTTTGTTTAGTGCTTAACGTTATACATTAATTCAGATTACCAATTTTTATCGGGCGCTCATATATCTGAGAAACTGAATAAGAAAGAAGAAGATTCTGTAAGAGTTATCTATCTATGTACGTATTAGACAGAAAGATGTTTGGAATTAAATTACGCAATTTACACGCACCGACCGCTGAGCCGTCGAGATAGAAAAAAATTTGATCATTTATCCATATCTACCAAGATAGCAGATTGTTGGTACCAAATTTCATGGAAACCCATCATACCGTTTCCGAGTTCTGCACCGGACAATTTTAAGGGAAAAAAAATTATAAAAATAATAATAATAAGAAGAAGAAGAAGAAGAAACAGAACGAAAACAATATGATTCCCCACCTTTGGGTGGGGAATCATAATAATAATAATGATGGGTAGTTATTATACAACTATCATAAAAATATTGTGTATTTTAAGTATGTGAAAATCCTCTTAACCCTCCATTCTTAAAAACAACGGGTCTCGGCCCCTTCGGGATATCAGCTCCATTATTTGTAAGGAATGGAGAATTATTCGGACTTTCACTTATACATAAACTTTGAATTGTGTAAAGCCTGTCACTGATTGATATCAAACCATTCCATACACGATTGCTGGAATAATGATGCTTTTATACGATGGTTTCGATACCAGCCAAAATTACCGAACTGTGAATAAAGACCAATCATCTGCAAGTCAAATAAAGCAACCCAAAAGAGTGAGGATATACTAGTATACCAAGTATAAAGGGCCATATTTTAAAACCTAGGAGATCAGTTTTTCTCCACCCACTTGAGATAATCCTGAACACATTTCAGTTTTAACTCATATAAACTTTTTGGTATCCAAACTTGAAGTGAAGTTCAGGCAAAATCTTGCAGAAAAGATCAATGTAATGCAACCACTACGACTACACTGTACATAGTCTTACGACTGTATCCTAACCATACTCAACCTAACACGCACTCCAACTTACGGTATTCAGAAATCACACTTAAGGGGCAAGAACAACTTCAAAAACTGAGAGGTATACATACCTCAATATATATTTTTATCACTTATTCTTGTGAAGGGACCAAAATGGCCAATTGCTTTGATAGATTGAGGCAATTAGTTATCATCTACTGAGATAAGTAAAATGTGTAAAAGGATAGCGAATAGGGGATTGGGTATTCCACCAATACAATACGGATACAATTAAGACAATCTAATTAAACATAAAATGACAATCTAATTAAACATAAAATGACAATCTAATTAAACATAAAATGACGATCTAATTAAACATAAAATGACAATCTTTACAAGGAAAGATGAGAAAACTACAAAAATATACAAACTCTTTAAACAATATACACAAAAAGTATAGCGAGTCTGTAAGCTGCAAGGCGGTAACAATAAGGGAATTGTTTATTCTAATGAACAGATTTTGGTATTTCTTATTACTATACAATTTCTAATGTAGTTAGTAGTAATTTTCAAAATAATTTTTGGTATTGTTATATAGTGTTCAGTCCGATTCATACGTTATTTTGCAGTCATTAGTGAGCAGAATTGTTCTTCAAATTAAAAAAAAAAAATGAAAAAAAAATTACGCCCATAATTATACAAATATTTAAAAAAAAAAATATCTTCAATATCTACATATTTAGTTGAACACCATTACCTACCAATGTATATAGTTACCCCCCCCCCCCCCCCAAGTATTTAGAATTTAGAATTTTTTTTATCATTTACACATACAATTTTTAGATTTGATTCCGAGAAACATCTTGATCATAAGAACTAGCATAACTTTTAGACCTGAAATACATGGCTCCGAACATAAACATGACATCCCGCAAAGAATATTTGCGCCTCTAGAGTATACAAATAGATTAAAAACTTGGTGCATGGAATAAACATCGCGGATCGATCCATTATTGTTTCTGGTAAGGAAATATGTAATGAAATCTTTCAAACACTCGTAAATACTGTGATTATAAGAAGTTTATAACCTGCATGTAGGTCAATGTAATTTCTACTGTTTTTATATAAGATGGCATAATGGCTCCGAAACGGCAACATCAATAATATAAAAAAGCCGTTCGGAGCCATGTATTTCAGTTCTAGCATCACTGTGACATTGGTTTTAGTTGGGGAGAACATGTGGAGCAAACTATTGCCGCTATGTCTATCGATTTTCCTGTGCTTGTACTCAAGTGCTATGGACTGTCATTAGCTTTATTTATTGCTATTTTTACCAATGATTTTATTTTCAGTCTAACTATTTTGTCTGTTTTTTAACCCCATTTGAAACTTCTCCAGTTTGAACATTAATGTCTTCAGCTATAAACTCCCATGTTTCCATTTTCTGCCTGATGGATTTCTAATCAATTTCTTGCTCTCCAGAACACATCCTTGCATTTCTTTACCAGTTCTTGTTCTATTCTAAGAAGAAAATTAGTATTTGCTTTTACTGCTACCAGCCATTTAAATTCGCTGACGAGTTGAACTATTTCGTGGACTGTTAGGGGAGTTTCCGAATACTTCATCTGAACGTCAAACCATACACTACTTGTACTTGACTTCAACTAACTAATTAAAGTCCATCTCAAGTGTAAGTGTGAGTAATGTTTTAGGACACATCCAATATACAGTTATAGAATATTGTAATCAAATTGAGGCCAAACCCAAAAGAGCAATCAGGGACAGAAGTAATCCACCCGAAGATTTACAGGGGGGTTAACTAATACATGTTTTTCAAAGCCCCTCTTCTAGCAGTGTAATATTTCAAAAATGTCAAGATTAACTGCACGACAGCATAAAAATTTCAAAAAGGAATGATTGATTAAATGTTCAAGAACAATTTGCAAAAATTAGTATATTTGTAATATTTCAGGGGTACTTGTGCCATGTTAGAATTTTATGTCCAGCTGGCGAAACAACTCAAGTTACTACATAGGAATAGGAAAGGTTACTTTAAATTAATATAAAAACTGTATGTGATGTAAATCGAAAATTTAATACTTTCCAAACGCCAGTTTTGTTCCTTAATTGAATGAAAATCATTCTGCTTTGATTCTAAAACATCTTTATGTTTATCAACTGGCTCTCCAATTATAGTTTTATCCATTTCAGGTAAAAATTTCTCTTACTAGCCATTTAACCCTAACTCAACAGACACTTTTGTGAGAAATGGACAAAAATGTTTCTGAATATCAACCTGAACTTGACCCCCCTCTCCACTCATCCTCGAATTAATCCCATTCTATACATACTTGAGATCTACTCAATGAACTAACACTGCAGTAAAGATTGAAGTTTTGTCTTAAAATACAGAAAAATACTTTATCAATTATGTTTAAAATCGGCTAAACAGAGCACTTCTTTTGGTTATAACTGAAATGTATATGTTCATTTACGTAGGATTGAATTAATGAACTTTCATCAAGATTAAATAAATAATGTTAGGGTAATTTAATGACAATAATGAAGCGTTCATTTAAAAAAAATATCAGTAAGAAGAAAAAAACTTCAAGTTTCTATAAAATGTTTAAAGTATATAAAATAAATAAATGTTTTCAGCATTTTAGCATTTCAGTACTATTTTAAGTATTCTTTTATATATATATATATATATATATATATATATATATATATATATATATATATATATATATATATATATATATATATATATATGGCTGCCACGTCACATTTGTTTATACTCTCGAGTGTAAACAAATGTGACGTGACAGCCATGTTTGTTTACCTATGATATTGTAGTTCCGGATCGTGTATTGCATTTTATATTTATTTTTACACGGGTCACATGGTTTTTGTGATTTATGGTCTATATGAATGCAAAAGCTCTCAAGCTTGGAGAAATGGACATTTCACATGGCAAATGAAAATATAATGTAATCCAACCCACGCACAAGTAATTCCGCATGTATATGCTAATCATATACATTTAAAAACTATTCTTTTTTATCCTATATAACAAATATTACAACTGACATGTACTAAGTTTGTGAAACCAACATTCACTCATATGGCCTTTTACATGTACTTTAAATTATCTGCTAAAACGGGCCAAGTCACTTTATAACATCCACACATATTGCAATTTGTACTTGAAATCATATTGGATATTCGGACGACGATGCTAATAATGGAGAGTTATTCATTAAAATTCATGCAATTCATTATGTACCTTCAATGAAATATTCCATTCACGATACTGCAAACTTAAATGCATTGAATCTTTTACTGAAACTTTTTAAACTCGAGTCAGGATGCTGATTACGTCACGCGTCGTTCGATAACATATAAGCGTCGCATCATCAAGATATCTAAGTCACAATGCTAACAACGTGACAAGCTATCTGGTATTATGCAAGCAGATCATGCAAAACATCTGGATGTTGGAGTCACAATGCAAACAACGTGACAAACCATCTGGTATTATGCAAGCAGTTCATGTAAAACATCTGGATGTTGGAGTCACAATGCAAACAACGTGACAAGCCATCTGGTATTATGCAAGCAGATCATGTAAAACATCTGGATGTTGGAGTCACAATGCAAACAACGTGACAAGCCATCTGGTATTATGCAAGCAGATCATGTAAAACATCTGGATGTTGGAGTCACAATGCAAACAACGTGGCACATTATTTTATATCATTACTGCATTTACTTAAAAATTGGGATATCGGAGTTACGATACTGAAAAGATCCATATATGGCATCGCAAAGAGAATTATGCCATTCAAATAGGTCTTTGCAGCAGCTAAAATATGAAATTTTGAATACTAGTAAAATGCTAATACATATTCTTTTAAAAACTAGATATTCAGGCAGTAACTCAATTTTATAATTATCATTTCTGCAATAGCATGTAGTCCTAATTTTGATTGCTTTTTGTTTTAGATAAAAGTTACTCAAAACAGTAGTGTTGTCAATGAATGCTTGAGTAATGAAGTACGCGATCGAAAAATCGCTAATCGGTTACAACTTTACTGATCGAATACTCGCAGTACTGACTAACTGAGTGCCAAATATTGTCAGCTGTGATTAGTCGGTGTTTCCAAATATTGTCAGTTGTGACCAGTCTGGTGTTTCCAAATATTGTCAGTTGTGACCAGTCAGGTGTTTCAGATTATTGATTACCCTGACTAGAACTAGAGATCTGTGTTCACATTCTATCTAATAAGTTAGTACATGTAGTAAATACCACCCACCTGGTGAAATATCGGCACAATATTTCAATTGTCATTAATGTTCGACTTTCAATCATACTGTATGGTGGCACAGAGGTGACATGAAATATATTTTTCATATTACGTGCGCACGTATTACTTATATGTAATACGTGCGCACGTATTGTTTACTACGTGCGCACGTAAAAGGTAATACGTGCGCACGTAATAGGTTAATACGTGCGCACGTAAAGAGTTATACGTGCGCACGTAATATGAAAAATATATTTCATGTCACCTCTGTGCCACCGTAATACTGCCAGTGCAATCTAAAGTTTTGCTGTTTTGGACTATAAATTTAAATATTGTCACGTTTTTTAAATAGAATTTATTTCGTTTCATTTATTATTAATCTTATTAATCATTCTGTTTTATTGAGTACTCGAGTACTTAATCGAAAAGACGTCCAAGTAACCGGCAAGTTATTTTCATCCGTTTAATTTCCTCAAATGGAAGTCGGCAGCTCGAAAGAGGTATATTCTGAAAACGTAAATAATTTCCTGTTATAGAATTTCATGTTAATTACTAGTACATCTTCACATTCCGTTGGAATAAAGTTAAATTTGCATTTATTCCAAGGAAATAAAACACTTAGACATCAAGGCAATTATTCCTCGAGGAAAGAGGGGCCACGATGGCGGATTGATTTTGATGTTAGCCTAACAACTCAAGACGTTTGTCTCACCGTTTTGGGTTCGACCTCAATCAAGCCAAAGTGAGTATAGGTTTTCCTTACCGTACCAGTAAAATCGACTGAGTGGTCTGCGATGTTTATGTTGAACATTGCAGACGAGTGTACTGGCGCTTTAAAAATCGTCATAAATGCACACCAGTTTAATGTGCAAAGCAGATCAAAGTGAAACACTTCCACACTTACGCATCACATCATCTTGTGTTTAAGATTAAAACTCGAGTTTAATAGATTATTGTCTTGTCACGAATAGATGAAAAATTACTGATGTGACATTAAACAACATTCAAACAACAATCTTGAAGAAAGATCTCACTTTTACTTTTTGAGCAATGAACTATGTTCAATATTAACGTGGTTAGTCAGTTATACTGATGATAAAAACATATCCAACTAACCTAAGGATTAATATATACCATTTGTTATGCTCAAAATTGATCAGAATTTTCAAAGTCTGATCTTTTTGTTTAGCAAACGGTATTTAAAACTTTATATATTGGCATTTTTCTCCGTATCATCAAAATTTGTTGTTTGCGATATACAAAAATGTTTCTTAAAAAGTGAAGGTTTTAATATTAATTACATGTATAAACATAAAATTTTTAAAATTTCGAACATTGGCAATATAACGTGCGACTTTAAAAGTTCTGTTTAATACCATGAGATTTACTTCAGTGCTCGAAGTCAGGAATTTTAAAATGATTGGTCATTATTTGTCTTTTACCTCTTTTAATCATTATTTCATCCCTGTTCATATCAGTGTCATTTAATTTTTTGTACAAAGTTTCCATTATATACAAAGGATCGAAGCAATCTGTTGTATTTTTTTCCTGAAGCAAAAGTCTGTGATGTAACCGTCTCTAATTAAGATTCATGTCATTTTCGTTAAGTTTGTAAAAACTATGACATCGTCGATATAAAATTGACATGTTTTATTAATGAGCCAGTGGCAAAGATCTATAGGACACTCACTACATGTTACATTACTCGTATACATTGTGAGCTGAAGATGAAAAATGGACAAGATTAAATTTGAATTCTGTGTGGTATGGTGGGTGTTCTGTTTTTATAAAGGTAAGTTTTTGGCAGTGGAAACTTGTAGAATTTTGTTAAAATTATTTAGGTTATTGTAAGTGAGCAGGTAGTAATTACTATCCTCTTAAAAGTAGTTTAGAGACTTTTCGAAATTATTGCAAGTTATTTTACAAAAATGGGCTTTTCGCATTAAAATTGGTTACAAAAAGCTCACAAAGTTCTGATAGCAATTGTATTTTAAAGCTGCATTCAGCTTACCCATTACTGAAAAAAAAATAATTTTCAGTGATCGTTCTTGATACGATCATTGCGATTAAGTTTCTTAAATTCACTATTACCCTTGTGGGTTCGAACTCCGGTCGGGTCTGACCCAAGACTTGAAAGTGGACATTGACTGTTCTTTCGCCAAGCACTCGGCATTACGAAATGAAAATCACGGTTCTTTTGGATTGGAACTTAAAATAAACGAGGTCCCGTGTCAAGGTAGGCGTGGCACGATAAAGAACCCTGCTGTATAATGCTATCAGCGCAACGCACAAGCAAAATTTCTGCACTTTTGCCTATAACTGGCGACGTCTCGATATAAGTGAAATATTCTTGACTGGGACGTTAAACACCATTACTCAACTCAACTCTATTAGCCTATAATTATTGAAATTCCAAAAAAGTTGGGCCAACTCAATGATATGTTAAGCGTATTCGAGGAAGTCCTAAAGGTAAGGAAACAGTGGTATCGACAGAAAGAAAACGTATTCGTGTAAGAAAGACAACAGATTCTGTAAGGACACAAGGGCCAACTGAATCCAAGGATTCGAATCGGTCAGGCTCAGATGAAAAAATGGCTTCAAATAAAAAAAAAGCAGTTTGGCTTGGTTATGCACGAGAAAGTGGCAGCAGTGGACATATAATCGGCAATCGATATGATAGGTCACCGCACGCAAGATGTTTTCAGGCGAAACATAATGATCTTGTTGAGACAAACATGTTCTAATTTTATTTAACTACTTAAATGTAGTGAAATTCTAATATCGATTTTTGATGGAAAACCAAATATTTTGTAAAGTAGCACGCTTTTTTGATGTGTTTGTTAACGTTGTATCGTTTTCGACAAAGAATCACGTGCTTAATGTTCTAAAATAAAATCTTTGGTAGATAAGTAAAAGTTTTACCATAAAACCAAGCATAACATTTTTCATGAAAAGCATAGTTAGGAAAAAATGTGCTGTTTTATATTATACATAGGAAAACAAAACTTAATGCTGCTTTAATAAGGATACAAAGCGAAAAAAACGAGCCGCAATGACAGAAAGCATTAACAACTAGCAACCGCAATATTCAAAATCTAGACACAAACGTGTCAAACAAACATGCTAAAACCGCGATGATCACTACAGAAAGCAAACAGATAAAACTGCGATGAAAAAATTCTAGCACCAGTGATGGTAAGAAAATGGCGATTACTTCTATAAAAAATCTTGCACCGTATGCGGGAAGCAAGAGACTTAAACACTGATGATTAAAAACTAGCATCAATGGTGGTAAACAAGGGACATAAGAATCACAATGATCCAAATATAGAGTGAAAATTCTAAAACGACTAACAACCACTTAAAATTGATATTGATCATATATGTGACTTTTCTGTATCAATAAAATCACTGTAACTAACGTTTGATCCCATTCACGCCCTCCAAAAAGTGCGTTTAGTAGGATAGCTTATCCTTGACCTGAAGACCTGATATGATTACAAAAAAAGTCTTCAAAAAATATAGCTACATGTTTGTCCTTTTTGTATGCAAATTTTTAGAATAAAAAAAATACTTGCTGAATTGTACTTGAATTGGTTTTTAAATAATTTTATATATCATATTTAAATTATTTTGTCTTTTTTCTACCTTCAATAGTTTATGGAGTAACAGATATAAATCTCATGAGCAAACCATGTAATCCAGGGGAGACAATCGAAGATGACTGTATGTTGTACGCATGTCAAAAATATGGATATTATCTACCTGACCGTTTTACTGCAACAGAAGATTGCTGTAAAGAGTTCCCGAAGTCTGATAAATGTAAGAGTGAATAAAAAAAGAGTGATGATGTTTTACTTCAAGTCAAGTTTTTTCTCACTTATATTCAGTCGGTTTGTTTGGTCTCGCTGGAGTGAATTGAATTTGTTTTCTTATAATGGAACCTGCGCGAGTATCTTTGCGCTGTGGTCAACAAGGAATCGATTTAAAGAACTTTGCTATCGAGGCCCTTGTTTAATATAAGAAGCGCTAATATATATATATATATATATATATATATATATATATATATATATATATATATATATATATATATATATATATATATATATATATATATAAAACCGTCTAAAGCAACCTAGTATTATTCTCTATTGAATTCATTTTATGAAGACAATTTGTGTTAACTCTAGATGAATAGTGTTAGTAAAGTTCATCTTGTTTGGTCGAAAAATAATTTCTCAAATATTCTAAACAGCTACCTCTGTAAAAGTTTGTCCAAAATTAAAAATGTAATTTAAGTGAATTTTTCTTCATGTTTGAACGATACTAAAACTTGATAATACAAAATTGTACATTTAAAAAAAATTAATACTAGTATTATATGTTTCAAATGAGTAGATAATCAGAAGAAAAATGTATGGAGTCATTATTCCAGTGTCGGTGACTGAGGTCTGAGGGATGAAATTCTTATTGTTATTGATTGTGTTATCAACAGTTACTGTTCTGATTACTGAAACCTTACTAACTCCAAGAAAGTATTCATTTGTTGAACATTTGGTTACATTTAAGTAACAATGTACCAATTACTGTAGATATATTGGAAAAGATATTTAAAGGGAATACTAGTATACTTTTAGCACAATTGAACAAATGAAAAATATATTTTTAAAAAAATACCTTCCAGATTTCAGCAAAATACTCCTTTTATGTCTTTACATAGAAAAAGTGTACCATTAAGCACCATTAAGGAAACCATCGGTCCTCACAAATACGAATATGCTTTATACGATATGCAAACTCAATTGACACAAGCCTTACAGATTAGATTCTATATTTATACCTGTGGCGTCTTTGGATTGTTTCCAAGGAAAAACAGGCTTTAAAGGTGTTTAATACTTTGGAGGCATTAATTAGCAACTTTAATGTAGAATGTTAAAAACATAATTATAAAAAAAGGTCTTATTTAAACTTTATTTCTTTTACAACGATTTAGAAACAAGTTCTGCAACTTATATTTATCTAGCTCGTTCCGGAATTGTAGCGCGCGTGAGGTCTTTTTTCTTATACATGTATATGTATATGTAAATATACCTAAATGTTATATCTCAATTTTGTCACACTTTTTTTCGGCGATTAAGCCTATCAATATTGAACAATTTTGAAGAAGAGGAGAAAAGTGTTTTACGAAAATATTGGTTAAATTTTTCCCTTGTTTACCGTAATTTGGTTGGAAAGAAGACAACGCTTTAGAAAACAGGACAGTGTTATAGTTTTTATGAAAACAAGCAACAGGGCACTTTTAATTCATATGCAAATAAGAACTATATCTTTGAGATATATAAGGTAACATATATGTTGTATAATTTAAATACTTCTAATTTTTTTAAAACGAAAACAAAGGTTTAGTTCTATTGAAATGTAAAAAATATAAAATATTTGTGGTCAGAAAATACAACGATTTTTTTGTCAATTTGATGGCAATGCATGTCTATACGTTGTCATGTTTCTTTAAAGGTAATAAACCCATCCTTAATTGGCATAGTGGATCAGGTAATAATTAATAGACTTTCAATAATCCAAAATTTCCATATTCTTCTCTACAAGTTTACTATATGACATTTGGAATTTGGAATTGATTCCTTATCCAACTCTATCGATATTCAACCAAAACTTTTTAATTACATAACATTATAGACAAAATCAGAGGTATATAAGGGTGTCAGTCAGGGGCCTCGGTCGCCAAATGATCTAAAGCGCGCTCTCATAGTGCCGCTCACCACTTACCGCCTACGTTCGACTGCCACTCGGACAGATCCCAGTGTAAAAGTTGTTTCGGGCCACTTGCCGAAGGAAGGTGTTTTTTCAGGTTTTCCTGTTTCTACCGCTATCCCAGATGTAACTATCCTAAATAAAGTGAAAAAATCTTGACAGGGATGTAAAATTTTACTTTTTCAAGTCAATAATATTGTGTTTTTTTCTTGACCACTATGATCCAATTTTTATGTATCCAGTAAGTCATTTTCGTTGAGTTAATTCGACTTTCTATACATCAGACATCAACAAGGAAACTAACCATCAGTTATATTGTTCCGCAATTTCCTGGTTAAGATGCCAGTGGCAACTAAAACCGTACAAGACACCCCAATTATTTTACAGTAGGCCACATCACTGATAACTGAACTATTGTTGAATAACTGAAAAAAATATTATGTTGTAGGCAATGAAGTGTTATGTCCTGATAACTCTGATGGAGTGTATTTTGATGATGGCAAAGGTGGTGTTATGAAAATCTGTTCAGAAGTAAGCAGAGGAACTCATATACGATATATAATCAACGATTCAAAATTCTTATCGGTGTGTAGATTATTTTGTTAACTTACATGTCCTGTTTTCATAAATATTTTTAATCTTTGTTAATAATCAAAACTTTTCAAATACGAAACATAAGATAAATGAAATATTTCATAAGCTGACGGAGGATCATTGTATTAAAGACAGGTAACAGTCAATATCAATTACACATGTACAAGAATTACATGTTGAAAATTTTCAGCTTGATGCTTTCATGGGCATTTTAAACCAACCATTACACATTATAAAAAGTGTACAGAAAACGGCCGACATTAACTTTAGCCAAAACCTTAAATTAATATGACCAAAACTTTGACATTCTTAGTTTTTCAAGAGTTACCCAATAAAATGTCATTAACTAAAGACTTGCAATATTCAACGAAGACTTGATAATCAAAAATACATGTAGATACTGGTTATCGTACTTCGTAATTGCTAACTTCATAAAATGTCCCTCATGAAGTTGAACCACATCCCCTGGAAATTTATACCCCTGGGAAGTATTCTCTCTTCGTGTCAAATACTATGTCTAAAGATTCTGAAGATTCATAAACAGTGGTCTTATTGCTTTTATTTGTCCTGTCTTATCTTTGTGTGTGTTCTTGTTTTCCTTTGCTGTTGCAGAGTATAAAGGCCGTGTGTATCTAGCTAGACAGGAGGTGGTTACCCTTCCAGAGCATACGGTCTCACTTCCTTGATGAAAGTTCACGTGTATAACTGAATTGGCCAGTTTTCAAAGTTTTTAACTTCGTTTATCGGGGGGGGGGGGGGTGATTTGAACATAGACTGGTTTACAATGCATTTGTTTTTTCCAAAAATTAATAATTAAATAAATAAATAAAAATAAAAAATAGATGATAAACAAATAATAAAAAAAACCCGCACATGTTAAAAGTCAAACATGTTTTACAAGTTAACTGACATGCAACAATTCTTCGTTTTATTTAGTGGGCGTAAATCATTACTAAACTTTTTTTTAAACATAGCCCTTTTTAACAAGGAACCAAGCCAAATCAAAATAATAAATTTTATTAATTTTTTTACAGGGAGTAAAACAGAGAGAGTACAACAATAATCCAGAATGGTTTTACCAAACGATTGGCAAGATTTATACAGAAATACAGCAACAAAACAATAGAACAATACAAACAAACAAGCAAACAACAGAAATGGAACAGCAACAAGAAAGACAGGAGCAGGCAGAAAAGAACAAAAAAGAAAACGAAAGGTTGAGAAAGAAGAAAGAAAAAGAAAAACAAAGAGAACAAGAATTGAAAAGGCTTGAAAAGCAGAGGGAAGAAGAGAGGAAAATGCGCGAGAAGCAAAGAGAAGAGGAAAAGAAAAAGCAGGCAAAACAGAAAAAGCTTCAAAAGCAAAAGGAAAAGAAAAACTATTCAAGTGAGAGCGGTAGTTCTGAAGAACGAGTAAAAAGTATTAAAAAGGCAAACAAAGGAAAAGGAAGTTCTGAAGAAAAGGGCAAAGGCAAAAAGATGAAGCACGGAAGTAGAGGCGGAGGGAGTAGTGATAGAAGCAGTTCTGGGTCAAGAGGAAGTTCTGAAGAGCAACACAGAGGCAAAAAGATGACGCACAGAGGTAGAGGCGGGGGGAGTAGCGATAGAAGCAGTTCGGGGTCGAAAGAAAGTTCTGGAGAGCAACATAGAGGCAAAAATAAGACACACGTAGGTAATGGTGGGAAGGTTAGAAATAGAGGTAGATGGAGGTGGAGAGTAGGTTCTGAAGAACAACAAAGAGGCAAAAATAAGCCGCACGGGGGTAATGGCGGAGAGGTTAGAAATAGAAGCAGATGGAGATGGAGAAAAATTTCTGAAGAAAGATAAAGAATATTAAGGCGATGAAACATAAACAGTTAGAACAACAATAAATATGCATCAATACTATTAAAATAATCATGTTAAAACAAGACTTAAATTGTATTCTTTAATATAAAAGCGCTGATCACAGCGACCCTTACTGTCTACGATTCCCTTATCGGTTTTCTTTGGTTGCTCCGTTTCCTTCGGGCATCTAAAAACTACCAGTCTCGATATAAGTAAAAGATTCATGATTCTGACAAAAAAAACTATCATCACTCCACTCCGCTCTTAGTCAAGAACAGCTTTTTTCGTCTTGGTTATCGTTTACCTTACTTACTGGCAATTGATAAAATTTACGAGATTAGGCGATATTCTCAACACTAAACTATGCAACACAACAGAAAACTTACACCGGAAGTAAGCATCGAATTTTATCGATGCAATCAGAACGTTATAGTTGCGTTCCGAACCACCTCCTCCAAATTTTTATTTTGATATTTCTTTCAATTTTGTTCACTTCAACAACACAATCGTGGCTAATTGCACTGTTTGCTTGTGCTTGTATTAAGGATAAAGTTTGAGGAATGCAGCTTTGATTGAATACGCACATATGTATTCAAAATTATCAGAAACAGCAGCCTGGCCAATTTATACATCATTTATTTGTTCCAATGCTTCTATTCAAGATCCGTGGTTTCTTTTTACTCTAGTGTGTCTATACTGTACAAAATGTTTCTTGTTCAAAATTTTAGCGAAACAATTACATATATCTTGGTTGCCACACGTGTATTTACGTAACTAGAAACAATCAAGACAATATTGTAACTCGTAAAGACACCAATAGTTATTGTCTTGTCGTAAACCAAGACAGTTCTGATAAGACATGAGAGTGACCTCTTTTTTAACACCAGAACTAGTTGATCATTAAAGAATAACTTCACGTATGCGTTTAAAATGCGTGACTGTGTGTCATTGTCTGCTTTGTTCTATCTTGCGCTCAGGGCAACATTTGTAAGGCCCTAGCTTACCACGTTATTCTGACATTGAGTGCACAAGTCGAAAGTCTGACCTCCTGATGCAGGACGTCAGGCGAGAATGTCGTATCCCAATTTCAAACCGTATTTAGGACCCGACAGGGGTTCGAACCCACGACTTTACCTTTTCGAGGCGGACGCTGTTCCATTGAGCCACCATGTCGGAAGGGTTCAAAAACCTGGTATACGGTAATTTTTTCTCTGTATTTTGTTTTAAATCCTATCCCAGAAATACATAGAATCATCGAGATTGCGGGTATTATTTGGGGGCTCGAGACAGTAACGCAAAATTCTACAATGATTAATTCACAGACGGGCTTTCAAGATTAATATTCCACAATCTTCAGTGACTTCTTTATAGTACATTTACTCACTAGATTCTACGAAGACAGAAAGGGAGAAAACGCACTTCCTAATGACTTTAGGTTACTCCCCGCAAGTGTTTTAAATGCTTAATGTAGTTATTAACCATGCAAGCTGCAATGGACAAAAATAACATTACTTAGCATTTTATCATACCACAATAGATAATTTTATAACAGGTAAAGATATTTTACTTTTATTGTCTTCTGTAGAAGTATAATGGTACGTTAGCTCCTTCACTAAGAGTATAATATCCAGAGCCATCTATCTCCCAGCAGACGGCTTCCCCCTGTCTCTCGTATCTGTGTGGTAAGTGGATTGGTCTCTGTGACAACGCTCGAAGGTAGTCGCCATCAGGCACGTACCAGTAGTAGACATGACCATATTCTTTTACCAGAACTTCATGACCGTCTGGTGAAATGTCTCCACCAACTGGGTCCTGAGAACCGGATGTTTCGGTAAAATATGTCCCTCGGCTTAGGTGAATTGTTTGTCCGGTTCCCCATCCCGATTTTGGTACATGAACAACTTCAGAATGATGACCAGGATTAACTTTCGATATGATATATAACTCGGCATCTGGGGCTACCATCAAAGTCTCACAATTCCACTGATCCCAACTGAAAAGTAAAGCAAAAAACACAATAAAGAATAAGGTGTAGGAGACGTTACATCTTAGTAGCATGTATTGGTGTAGCAAAGACAGACAAGAACAAAAACAACAAAAAGGACAAAAAAAGAAACTATATGCAATATAAACACAAATCCAGACGACCAATGGAATCCGGAGTGTACCACGTGGTACCCCATAACGTTTGTGAGAAACAAAAACATGCATTGGATATAAAATCGCTCACATTGGCGTATTTCCGCGAAAATCGGCTTTTCTATTTTGCTCCGCAAAAAAAAAAAAAAAAAAAAAAAGTTACGAATTATTAAAAACATGGTATTTTGGCGAATTTCATTATATATCTCCGGACTTTGGATGGGACGATAGCTAAATGAAAATGTGGTTTTCAAAAGGCTTTTCGGATGTTCAAATGTTTTAAGAATTTTTTTTTAAATTGCGTTTATTTTGATACCATCTAAAATTATCGATTGCTACGTCATCTTTAGTTTCGAGAAATTGCTAGAACAAGAAAACCATTTAAAGAAATTTAACGACTTTTCTTACGTAAAATGGAGTTTGTCTGTATGGTGAATTGCGATGTGTTGATCGTGGATGCTAGAGGGTTCTCTAAATTTGTAAATGTTGTTTCTCTCTCCCTCCTGCATTCCCTCCTAAATCACCGACGTATACACAGTGACCGCCATCAGGACACGGTCCACATGCAATATCCTCCCAGTCATGTGCCTCGGCGCCATCTAGCGTCAAAATAGCTAAACGATTCCCAGAATGCTTGTCAATGGCAAATATACGGTTTTTCCCTCCAGAATCGTTATGAGTGTAGATCACATTTCCATGGCTCACGGCTTGCACATATACCAGAAGCTTCCGTGATGTAGTGACTGTGTACGACGCCCACTTGTTGCCCACCATCAAAATGAGCTAAAACACAGAGTGATTTAACACTTAATAAAGCGAAGTCGTGTTTATCATTATGTTACAAAATTATCTTTCGACAATGAAACAAGTGATGTTTGGAATGAAAGTGCCGAACTTTTTCTTTAATCAAATCGTTAACTTCAGATCTTTTCCACCATTCAAACATTAAAAAGCAACTTTTTGCAAACAAGATATAAGGTCAACCAGAGTATCACGTGATCAGTAGCCCTTAATGTATGTGCGCAAAGATAAATATATAAATAAATAATAAGAATAAATAAATAAATAAATAAATAAATAAATAAATAAATAAATAAATTCTGTCATATCGAAAATGCAACTCCATATCTAATGGAACTAATTCTATCAACATGACGTGTACCAAGTGGTACGCTGGCGAACCAATGGTGTGATCCAATGTCCAATGGATATAAGATCCACATAATCACGTGACCTATAAGCGAAGAAAGTAAAACTGACCTTATTAGAGACTTAATAATAATAATAATAATAATAATAATAATTTAAAAAACATGATCAAAAAGGTTTTTTTTACTTGTTGTGGAAAACTTATACGTCACACTTTCCCCAAAACACCATCATTTGAAAGGAAAGCGTTACTTATAATGTCCAATATATCAATTGGAAATACTTATTTTTAGTTAATAATAATAAAAAATAAACAAATAATAAAGTGAAAATATGTGGTACTACTTTTTCATTCATGCGCTATTGAGTTACTTACGTTGTGCATTGACAAGAGAAACTAAAATCAAAGCCAAAACAATGAACGCTGGCATCGTTGCTTGTAAATGCCTAAAATCTGTGATTACACGTGATAAATAAAGTCTGAACTGATTACAATAGATATCTTATCTATATATCAAAAGGCTATACAAACGTACATTGTTAGATTGTCTTGTTCTAAAAGGTCAAGTTCTAAATGCTTTTAACCATTAGGTTTTTAGGAATACGTACTTTAAGTACTTTTAGATATTGGGGCTTTGTCTTTCTTTCATTGGGTAACATATCTGGCGTGTGTGTGTGTGTGTGTGTGTGTGTGTGTGTGTGTGTGTGTGTGTGAAACCCTTCGACGCAGCTTTGCATCATCGACAGAGGGGGTTTTGGTCAAACTGAAATATGTTGATGTCCCAACTGAATAAGAAATAAGTATTTTCATTGTCTTGATATAACGCGACTTTTATGAAACTGTTAATTTAACTTTGAGTTGTTATTAGGAATATTATAAAGAAAATCTCATATGGTTGCACTTAGAATTTTCATTTTGTCGATGCATTTATAATTTTTGTTCATTTTTTGAAGACCTTTATAGGACCATTAAGTTGGTCCCGGCCCGGGGTGTATATATATATATATATATATATATATATATATATATATATATATATATATATATTATATATATATATATATATATATATATATATATATATATATATATATATATATATATAAACGGTTTTAAATGTCGGTACTGCATATAAACAAGAAAAAACAAGTACGTAGATGTCACTGGCTTAAAAGATATTTATATTGACACATTTAACTTTTGCATATCTTGGAAACTGATTTCCGAATATCTTAGTTTAAAAACGGCGCTTAATGTCGCTAATATCTTGTTGCATTTTTTTCCGTTTTTTTTTAATTTTTTATTATTTATTTATTTATTTATTTAATAATTGTATTAAATCTAGAAAATTTCAGTTGTTTACATTCAACTTTCCAACAAAATTTTACTGTCACATAAAAAACAACGCTTAGTTTATCCGGCAATCCTTTCAAACGTTAATTTGTTAACCTGAAGTTAATTATCGCTACTTTGTCACCAAGACCAAGAAGACAGATGCTTCCCGGATTGCTATCAACGTTTTTCAATTAAACTTTTACTTATTGTTGTGAAAGAAAAGCTTGAATCGCGCATAATACAAGCTGTTAGTTACAAACGGGGTTCATATATAGATTTCAGAGAGCGAAATTTGAAGACGTTCGTGGTCAATGTCACGCCTTTCATTGCCAATATGTATGAAATTTTGCAGCAATATAGTGAATATGGTCCAGCAGCTGTTGTAACGTTATTGTTTTTAATTATTTTTACCTTTTGGAAGAAAGATATGGATTCAAGCTGACACACTTATCACAGTTATTTGGGGGATTGTTGCTGTATTTTTCTCGAAACAATTTTTGAACTACCAGGTATACCAAATTACCAATATCAGACCACAGGGACTTGTATTCAATAATATCTGTTGCAAAGAAAATACCATTAGAGGCGAAAAACCCTTTACAATCGTTATCCGCCCCGCATCTATTCGACAAAAGCTCGGAGCTTATTAATTGTTTATACGTGTCAAATCTAAATTATATTTTTCGTATGTAATTACCATTACAGTAAATATTTCCGTAGAAAAGGAAACTGATGTTGTGCTTTTGTCTACTGCTACAACAATCCCTTTACCACCTATAACATTGTTATTAGCTCAACTGGCTATAGATACAAACCTTTTGAAATTAAAATGTGAAAATTCAAGATGGCAACCCTTTTTTAAGTGTTTTAGGTGACTTTTTTATCAATCAATCTGCCCATTTCACCCAAAATGTTATTTTCATTGTAATTACAGAGTTTAACTTCTGGTATTATAACTCTTTATTATTTTCCCCTGTATTAGGCTACCTTCTTTCATTCATATAATTGTGCATCTCCTAGACCTCATGGTCTATGATGTTAAAGGGTAAAGCCTTCTTAAACCTAGTATCAAGTCTGCTCCAAAACTTTCACATCTGTGGATAATTTGGGTTAAACTTGGCACAAATGTATTCCAAAATAAAGCAGTGTGTTGCATATCAAATTAGGTGTGTAGGTCAAGGTCACAATAACATATCTAGGATTTAGGCACCAAAGCAATATTTGGACAGGCTAATTGTCTAGTTTCTTTTGTATTTTCTCTTCAACTAGTGCACACACATCGAAAATGTTTTTCGGCAGTATGGGTTTTGGTTATGTTCCGACTGCTTTATGTATATAAGTTTGAATTATTTATCTATCTAAATATTGATGTTTAAGATATCTCATATCTTAGACTGATTTAAAGATGTTAACTTTTAATGAGAGCAAATAAATAAATAATTATGGACAGTATTATGAATTTGTAATAAGATGATTTAATTAAATAGCTTATTTTATATTGTGTGCCCTAACAGAAACAACTTTTAATGAACCTGTGTTTTTTATTTTACATCATCTTGAATGTGTTTACATTTTAGATAGATGGACATGTAGAACATTAGTTTACACTTCTACAGACTGTTTGGTTTGATATTGTTAAGTACGTCTTTATTTGCTTTCTTTGGTAATCTGTATGATCCAGCTGTACAGTCAACAGTACTCTGGTCTAGGACCTTGGTATGTATCTACAATTAAAGTAATAAAGATATTTAACCATTCTGTAGGGAGGAATGTGATGTTTTGAGTAGCTCATTTAGCAGAGCAATTGCTTAAAATACCAGAGGTCTTTTGTTTGAGCCTCTGCTTTTTTCCTCACCATGTAAATGTTTGGTGGCCAGTACTAAGCACTGTAGCAGTCCGAGTAGCTCACTTGGTAGAGAAATCACTAATAGTTTAAGTTTGGGGTTTAAGCCCCTGTCTAACCTTGAATTTTTGCACACTTTGTTTCATATTCATTAGTTGAACTTCCAAGTAGATTGTTAATATAATTTATCTTGTTTGATAAGCTATATATTAAAGTACTATATTAAATCATAAATGTTTTTATGTAACCTTTATTAAGAACTTGAAAAGCGCTTTGTGGTGAAGTTGTTTAAAATTACATTTTACTTACCAAAGTGCCTCTCACGATCTTGATCAATTATGGTCAGATATTAATGTGAGAAAGTTGGCCAGTTTGCTTGCCTTTGATCAGTAGTGTTTCCGGGCACTTTGCGTTTTTTCCTCCATTGAAGAACTGATAACTTCTATATGAGAAAAAAACCACTACAATAGCTCATTTGGTAGAGTGCTCGCTTAGTATGTGGAGGTGGGGGCTGGAACCCTGTCCGAGTTGGATGAAGACTTAAAAATTGGTAGTGACTGATCGTTCGCCAAGCACTCGTCATTAGAAATTATTTAATAAAAGAAAAATAATAATAGTCTCCAGTTAAAAACAGCTTTTTTAATAAATTTATACCAAAAACAATTTGTAACATGAATTTACTTTATTGTGATGCCACATCTCACAAAGAGGTCACAGGGTCCTTCTGAGGAGACCTTAAAAATGTTGCCATGTGTCAAAATAAGTGAAATATTCTTGACTTGGATGTAAAACCCCTTTAAATCAATCAATAGCCGTATTCGACTGGTCGTTTTCTGTTTAGCAAGAGGCTCTTCCATTAAACGATATTTTCCCACCTTTATTTTTGACCAATCAGATCACAGAATATAGTTTTGTATTTGTCATTCGACTGGTAAGTTGTTCTCAACTCGACCTCCGTGAACCACTAGTGTTTTTAGAAGTGAAAAGTGTGTTGAGCACTTTACCAGTCGAATGACAAATACAAAACAATATCCTGTGATCTTATTGGTCAAAAATAAAGGTGGGAAAATATCGTTTAATGGAAGAGCCTCTTGCTAAACGGAAAACTACCAGTCGAATACGGCTATTATTAGAGAAAGGATCTTGACTCAAGCTTGTTACTTCTAATTTTCCACTCTGCTCAACTATCACAAAAAATAAATGAAGACAATACAAAGGATTTATTTATTTATTTATTTCATCTACTGGGTATATATTCTTACAAACATTTTTTTTCAGGGAATATCACTTTATATTATAAATCGTTTGTACTCGTACTATAATTATGATTACAAGAAAACAGCTTCTAAATGGAATAGACAGGTATGTTTTATTTTTTCATTGAAATAGACTGGCATGTTTATATTTCACAATGGCATAGACATACATGTGTATACATGTATTTCTTTATTAAACAGACAGGTTTTTATTTTAAAATGAAATAGTTGTTGCATTTTTTCACATTGACAAGGAGTAGTTTATATTTGTGATTGTATTGTCAAACTAATCCTTGATTTTATAAAAAAAAAAAAATGGTTGAAAAAATAATGAGACGATGCTTGCCAAAAGTCAGTGGTTTTCCTCAAGCACTGCGGTTTCTTCCACCATCCCAGAACTAATAGGGCAATATAACTAAAAAT